>JAODUK010013560.1:6757-28219 GCA_027564635.1 Typhlichthys eigenmanni | reverse complement strand
GTGTGTGTGTGTGTGAGAGAGAGATAGAGAGAGAGAGAGAGAGAGAGAGAGAGAGAGAGAGAGAGAGAGAGAGAGAGTAAACTCGTCCTGTTGTCTAGTGATTCAGTGTGATCAGGTAGGGATCCACGCCCTGAAGTACAGTAAGGTATCCTACTAAATCAGAAACATTGTAAAGCAAACAAAATCTGTTCCTCGTTCTCTGACAATGGATGTCAGTATGTCAGTCTAGGTTGTTAATGTAGTGAGTAGTCACTTGTCTGCAGTATGTTATCACTATAATTCATACTGTCACACATAGCCTATATAGTTTGATGTGCAGAAGATGTGTAGGCTATTATGTGGAGGACCCCCTCATTTGGTGACGCAGAATAGTGGATACACCAGGGGCCATAGTCCCTCAACATGTTGTTTTGCTAAAATCCCTTTTCTGTTGCTGTTATGAGTAAAACATGTTTCATTACACATTCCAGTTGGTTTTACTGCTAGCAAAAATCTATCCTCCCCCAGTTATACCTCACCTCCTTAACTGGCTGCAGCATACTAGGGCATTTTCTGTCTTAATCCTTTTAGATCCCAGTGCTTTGTTCAAAATGACTGTTTGATCCTCTATAGACTACACCATTCTCTTGACATCGGGTTGGTGTCACTAACGCTGTACCTTATCCTGCAAACTCACTCTGACCCTGTGCAAGGTTTACGAGTTGTATTCTGATTAGTTATAGCCCAGAATGGCAAACTAACGATTGTTTCCATATCTAATTAATCTTTTTGATTATTATCTATCTGGTTCATTCCGACCATAATTGTTTTACATGTACTTGTCTAGATTTACACTAGACAAGTACTATATGTAAATTGAATGCTTAAAGTGCTTTAAGTAGGATTCTAGAACTATACATTTTGTGTAATGTCTTATCTGCCAGCTATCAGTGAGTGAAATGCTATCCTGAGAATTACTGCTCTGGGTTATAGCCCCTGCTTCTCTACTGTAGATTTTTATATTTTACAGTGCATGGAAGAATTCTGACCAATTTCTTCCCTGATTCATCCGACGAATCATATGAATGTACAATGTGACCAATGGGCTCCAGAGTATTGAGGGAGGGATCAGAGGAAGGGGGAGGGTTATTGAGTTTTTGAGTAGGATTTTTCAAAATCGTACTTTTTCATTTATTTTATTACTGTTCTCAATGAAGCTCAAATCGGCTATAAATGTAGCAGCTTTAAAGGTAGGTGGGTCATTTTAGAGAAACCTTGTGGATATTTGAACTTGATCAAAACATAAGCACTCCCAGAACCTTCAATGCCATAGAGTAAACTCATTCCCAAGGCTATCTTATTGTTGTGTAGTGCGGTCTGCACCACGTTTATATTCCCACTTACACAGCCAGGACTGTGCAGATACATTAAAAAACTATTCACTATTTGCATGAGACAAGACCAAAAATTCATATGGTGGATTTTATTGGGAAGATGGGGGAAAAATACTTTGTGTTAGGTGGTCTCCTTACACCAAACGATCAAGGTGACAGGAGTTTCCCAGGAACACAACTCGACTTCAGTCTTTTTCCGACATTGGAAATAGGCTACCGTATGTCTGTGGCAGTGAAATCGTTTGGAAGTCTGGTGTAAGGCCAGCATAAGCTGAATGTGAAGATACTTGAGGTGTATAAAAGGTGTAGAAAATCTATTTTTAAAAGTGATTATTTTTTCAATAACCTTTTGCAACAGAATGTGTCACTCTCTGAGTATGCCTTAGAGTCTGCTTTCAGTACAGCAATGAGCTTATTATTAAGACATGGACAAGTCCAGCCTGTACTAGTTCACATGTAATGTTAAAACATTAGAAATGACTGCAGATGCCGTAAACGTACACACACACATAGAGAATGGGAATGAAAAAAACTCAACATGTATTTGAATATTAGTAGGGGAAGCAATGGCCACATTAGGGAAGTAATGTAAACAAAGATGCTTAGTCACATCATTCCTCTATTACTATTTGCTTTGACCCCTCCCGTGCTTAGAACATTGTGTGAAACACTATTGGACACAGTCCATTAACTCCCTAGGCGTTATCAAGCAGATTGAGAGAGTCCAGAAACAATGAGATTTCTTATTAACCTTACATTTGGCTGCTAGGAGTAGGCAGCTTTTTGTGTGCATATAGCATTATTTATCAGTGCCCGATTGGAATGATTTTATAATGATCTTTAATATTCTGTTGTTGTTGTTTTGTTCGTTTTTTTTCCATATAGTATTTAATATCAAAACATGTAGATGAAAAATGTGATTTGCACAAAGTACCGTGTGCTCCTATAAAAACAACTAATCCCTGCAATGGGGCCTTGCAGGTATACCAGCTGATTGGGCATGTTATTCTTTCCTCAACTTAATGAAAACAAATCTGAAGTTGTTTACTGCCACTTGCTCCATACATCATAATAAGGAGTTTCATTCCTATTCATACAGTCAGGAATGCAGCCAAAATGTCGGGATATGTGCTGACCTTGAGTTTAAGTTTTAATGAAAGAGGTTCAAGGTTGGAGCTGAGAGAATATCAGATCTATAGTCCTAAACCTAGACACAGGTATCTACACTGTTTTATTTAAATAAGACTGTTGCAATTCAAATGTTTAGATTGACACTGGTCTAAAACGTTTTTGCATAGCTTTTAACAAGAATAAAAAAAGATGAGATCACTGTTCTTCATCCATCATCCATCTTCATCCGCTTATCCAGAGTCGGGTCGCGGGTCTTATATGGCTTTAAGGGTTGCTTTATAATTTATATATTTATTTAAAATCTTTTAAGGGCCATGAGTCAGAACACAGTCTTTGGACAGATCTGACAGTTTAGACAGTATATTGAAAAAAAGGCTCCACTAAAACCCTATTGTTTTAAAAATGACCTGCCTGCAGAGATTTTACTCAACATTTTTTTAACAGACTTTTAGAAACTCTTGAATTCTTTACAAATTCATGAAACCCAATACTCTTTTATACTGGTAATTTTTAGGGCTAACATCTGCATGAATTTTGTCTTTGAAGAATCATATTCATTTGTATTTAATTTCCTAACCTGTTACATTATTACATTATTATTATTATCACTTTTAAAAAAACATTGGAAAAATTATATGAGAATATTGATCTTGTAATATGTCTGTTGTAGTATTTAAATAACTTTGAGAATTATCCAACTATATTAGATCATACACTTTTATACACTTAATCATGCTATCTAAACTGCAATATTGTACCCATAGTTGAAACACATCTCAGTTATACTGAAGCTCACTCAGTTAATTGGCTTTATTAAATGTTGTTTAGTCAAATCAAAGTTCAGTTTTTGTCTATAAAGTGTTTGTGTTCATGTATGGAGGCCATGTGAGGAAAAAATAGGTTTTATTCAAGCAGGCTTTGCTTAAAATTATTTTATTTTTTATTTGAATTACATTAATGTTATTAGCTTGCTTGATAACATAAACTCATAGAATCATAATTATGCACAATTGCACCATATTCTTCTGACTTCTGAATATCCTACTATTAATGTATTTGTATCCGACACACCAGTGAACATAAACTTAACGGCTAGCTAACAAATAAGCCTTTACAGTACTTGGTAACCGAAGGGCCATCTACTTCTACAATAGCAATTTGTCTCTTTACTCTTGGTCATGAAATGCAGCGGTGATGTCCATCCAAGAGACAAGACTGCTGTTGCTGCCTCTGCCCTGCTGCTAGTCAGACTAATGCTGCTTCCATAGGCCTTGAGCTATTCTTGTACTTTTTCATTTCACTCATTTTGCTATTCTTTTCTGTTCACTCTTCTGATGTTTCTGTCAGCTGGTCGAGCCATCAACACATTTCTAGCCGGCTGTGCTGTGATGCCAACTCTGCTCACACCAGTGATCAGACAAACATTTTGGACATGTTAGAAATCCATTGGTCCCTCTGGTAGCTTGTCTATTCTATCTATTGAGGTCGCTTGCCCAATAGAAGTCAGAGGAATCAAATTCCTGGTTATTGTTCGCCTGAATATGACAAATTGTGTGTGAAAGCAAACGTCTGCTTAAAGTTGCACTGTGGTTTCCTCAGAATCTGGCACACGGTTGAGCTTTTTGTGTGTGGGGCTGAAGGGGTGGGGAGGTGTGGCATGGTTTGACTCTATGAGCTCTGTAGGGGGAGAAGAGGAGTGCCAGGCACTCAGTTGGCACGCCTGCAGGAAGGACATGCACTCTGGAAGTCTCACACTAACCAAGGGTAATTCCTAATACAAATGAAGGGCTGTACCATTCAATCAAGCCTAGGAATTAATAAAAAATGGCCGATACAGTGTACACTGTATATCATGTCCAAAAAGATATGCAATACATTTGAACTGCTAAATGTTTGGCTATAGTGCCTGTAGTTGACGGTGTCCAAGACTGGGCTGGGACAGTATCCTGGTAAACACTGCTGAGTGGACCATTGTCACTCTTGGCATGACCAGTGATATGTCTTTAGAGTTGTATGCATTTATTTGTGAATAAGTGTCATGTTTCCCAATGGTTTCTCAGTGTTCAATAATGTTGTTATAGTATAATGGCTGGAACTTGCACACGATTGTTTGATTCATAAATCATTAAAGGATACGGAAGTACACTACTTCAAATGTCAAAAGTCATTCTTTTCTTTACTTTGATCAACAAGCTCAGCAATATGACAGACAAGGACAGAACATACTGCAGACCTGCACCTAGCCAATCCTATGTAATTGAAGGGGACTAGTTAAGTGTTGGCTACACAGAAAGTGGATTTAGTCATAGACTGAAACTATTTCCCACTGTGGAGAGCACTGTCTGTGTAAATGTGTCTGAGTGCAGGTATTACGCTCAACGCGAGAGAGGCGAGTCACAATCAGGTTTTTTCTTTTTCTTTTTTTTCTTCAAGTTTTTCGTATTCATACTGAGGCGTAAGACGAGCCAGTTGAAGCGTGCTGTGAAATCTAGCCTACAGCAACAAGGATTATCACCAACGCAAGTCAGGACAGAGCACGGCACGTAGTTTTCCTTTCTGGCCATGAAAATGTGCCTGTTCCTATTTGACTTTCTTTAATATATTTTTTGCAGCTGCTGACAAAAGACCTAAGATGCAGCATTGTGTTTGTGTCTGAGTTCGTCCTACCTCCCACACATAAATTAGAAAAGTGAAAATGGACAGAGGGATTTTTCTCTGCGAAAGCTCAAA
This sequence comes from Typhlichthys eigenmanni, assembly GCA_027564635.1. Taxonomy (NCBI): domain Eukaryota; kingdom Metazoa; phylum Chordata; class Actinopteri; order Percopsiformes; family Amblyopsidae; genus Typhlichthys; species Typhlichthys eigenmanni. The sequence continues at coordinate 22,985 of JAODUK010013560.1, read as the reverse complement.
GGTTAACTAACTTAAGGCGTGCATAAAGACAGCAGCAGCCATTGGAACTGATTAGAGGCCTAAATGGCACATTGTTATCGAAAGTAAAAGAAATCAGCGATGTGATCTCAATCATACTGCTGCTGTTGGACCGCAACCTGCAAATGACCTGCTCAAGTACTGTCCCATTCTCTTCAGCACTGACAACAGCTGCAGGGCAACACTTTCAATATACAGTCATTTATGAAAAACCTTTTGCGCTGTGAGTTGCGCAAGTGTGTACACTGGTATTTAAGGGAGCGTCTTAATTCTATCTGGGAGGCATTAAATAAGAGTTTCTCACATAGTGCGGCCATTTTATCCAACACTTGAACAACAATAAAGGAGAAACCTGGACAATGATTTAATGTGTGTACCCTTAATAGAGAAGTGTGTTACTAGTTGGTAGTAAATTGATGCACATCGTATTTTTGTAACAGCAAACACAATGAGGCAACTATGCTCTCTCTCTCTCTCTCTCTCTCTCTCTCTCTCTCATTTTTTAAGCAATCTACAACTATGATCGCAGAGGAGAGCAGGAGCTGTGTTTACAGGTGGGAGACACTGTGCACATACTTGAGACATTTGAAGGTGAGTGAACACATTGCTCTCTCTCTCTCTCTCTCTCTCTCTCTCTCTCTCTCTCTGGCACAAAAGGTAAAATTGAGGCTTTGGGACTAAATAACCAGCAGTGTGATCAATACATTATGCATAATGGTAAATAAGCCTGCAAATGTTCAACAGTGTACTTCCTGACAGGCCTGCACAGCTACTGTACAGTAGCCTCGCGAGATCAGGATCGCTTCAGTATAATTTTGCCGTGAGAATCCGTCTGGAAGCCTCGGAATCCAATCAGCGTCGTGTTTATAGCTATACGGGTCTGGCTTACCAATCAGCTTTGTGTTTATAGCTATACAGGCGTGGTTTTTCAATCAGCGTCGTGTTTATAGCTATACGGGTGTGGTTTTCCAATCAGTGTTGTGTTTATAGCTATACGGGCGTGGTTTAGGTGTGCCGACCATGGTGCCGACAGCAAAAACAACCAGATGTTTCATCCAATCAACTGCCAAGTATTCATTTGAAAGTACAGCCATTCACAAACGGTTTCAATGTACGGCTTCCCAGATGGACTTGTGACATCTATTCCTCTGGCATGTCAGGTTACCTGTGCAGTACCTCCCTGTCATTTTACCTCGCTCACCATTGCTGTGATGTCAATCTCTTCTCTCCTCAGGCTGGTACAGGGGCCACACACTACGGAACAAATCACACAGGGTATGTGCACCGTCAGCGCTTTTTGAATGACAAATACTGTAATTATTTCTCTGTTGAGAAACATATACTCCCATTTTCAATGAAATCCCCCCATTAGGGCATCTTCCCAGCTTCGTACATACACCTCAAGGAGGCTGTCGTCGAGGGAATAGGGTGAGATCACAACTCAGTAAACAATGTTTCATTATAATGGTAATCCACTTTGGTTTTGGTTCCACGCCACACCTTCTCTTTTGCCAGTAACACAATGGCGTGCTCATACTGTAATTGTAATCAGCTTTCTTTGGCTTTTGTCGGAGAAACCACTAGCCGTTTACCACGAATAGAAATGCTCTAGACCATGTTTGTTTTCAAAGAGTGGGTCGGGACCCAGCCATGGGGTCGCTAGATAGTTTTCCGGGAGTCACAAATTTTGAGTACAATTTAAATAAGTCCTATAAAATATGCATTAATTATTTACACAACCACTGAATCTATTTGAACTGAAGGATACAACATTGTCTCCGCGAGTGCTATACTGCTTTTCCAATATTCTTCTCCTCTGTCTGTCTGCTAGCCAGCAGGAAATAATTATCCCGGCAGACTTACCCTTGGTCCAGGAGCTGGGGGCCACTCTGAGAGAATGGGCACAAATATGGCACAAGCTCTATGTGGTACGCCGTTACATCTGTCTAATCAGCCTTCATTCTTCCTTCCATTGCATACAGTACTCTTCATCACTTGACATGCAGTGTAGATAGTCTGTAGATGCAGATTAAGATAGTCGTTGTTGTTTCTCCCCAGCGAAGAATATGTAGCTGATAATGTATTGTGTGTGTGTCCTCTTATCTGACAGACCAACAAGACCAGTTTGTTCAGAAGTGTTCAGCAGATGGCCTACAGCCTCATTGAGTATCGATCTCAGATTGTGTCCGGGACTCTACCCAAGGACGACCTTGAGGTGCTCCAGAAGAAAGTCACAGCCAAGATTGATTATGGAAATCGGTACAAATCTCAATCCTGCTCTGTGAAATGAACACCGAACACTGTAAAGGTTCTGTGAGTAAACTCATGCGCTTGCTGTGCCGTGTGGTGTAGGATTCTGGGACTGGACCTGGTGGTCCGCGATGACACGGGGAACACACTGGATCCAGACTGCACCAGCACGGTCAGTCTGTTCCGAGCCCACGAGACCGCCTCCCGCAGTGTTGATGACCGGATACAGGAGGAGAAGGCAAGCCGACTAATCTCCTTCACTCCAAATTGTTAGAGCTGCAATCTGAAACTTTTTTGATGCAAGCAGATGTGTGTCTTGCAGCTAAGCATGGACTCAAATGTCTAATGCTAACACTCTTGCTCTCTTGCAGACTCGGCTGCAAAACCTTGAGATGAGGCGTCAGAGCCTGTTCAGTACAGTGCACACCTACAGTCTGTTCATGAACCTAAAAAACTTTGTATGTAACATTGGAGAGGATGCAGAGCTGCTCATGTCACTCTATGACCCTGACCAGTCCGAATTCATCAGGTTTGCCTTGCACCTCGCCTCGTTGTTCAGGCACATGGCGTGTAGCTTAGCTAAGCTAGCCTAGTTTAGTATTGCTTGGTGGACAGTTTCTAAACAAACAGAACTGAGGTGCTTCTCAAATTGCTGTCAGTTCCCCATACACATATATATGTATTATTCTGCATTTTCTCTGCCACATAAAATACACAATGGGTTTTGCACACAGTTTTGCATGTTTTTTGTGTTCTTCCTGATGCTTTATATAAGTAAGATATGCATTGGAAAAGAAGATCCCTAACTGTGATTGTGCTTTGTTTTGATACAGTGAGAACTTTCTGGTGCGATGGGACAGTATGGGCATGCCTAAAGAAATAGAGAAACTCAACAATCTGCCTGCGCTATTCACGGTAACTGAATCCTCACTGGCTCCATTCCCTGCGCTATAGATTGCCATAGCTGCCTGAAAATTGCACACATGGTGAATAAGCATTGCATAGTGTATTTTTATCACTATTTTATTTATGGTTTATTTAGATGGTGAGAAAGTAGGACAGACAGATGACAAAGTGGAATTAATCCTGGTCCAATGGGGCCACACAATCGCATGTCGTTCTGCAGACGTGGAACTTAATCACTTGACTATCTCAGGGTCTATCTTTAATTAGCATATCCCTTCCTTATGCAGATCTCTGGAATCCACTGTGCTTTCTTTGGTACAGTAACAGGTCTTGTGTTTGTGCCATGGATCCTTAAATGAAATGATTGGTCGTATTAGTATTCAAGTTTGGTTTTCTTCATTAAATGGTTCCTAGCTTCCCTGAGGATATGGACTCTTTTAAGTTCTATCTGTGAGGTGTCCGTGTAGCTGCCCTAAATCCCCCTCACCGCTGGCTGTGGTGTGTGCTTAGGACCTGAGCAGCAGTGACCTCATCAGGCAGCGTCTATTCCTGGTCTGCCAGATTATAAGAGTGGGCAGAATGGAGCTCAAAGAGGGCAAGAAACACACTGGAGGACTCAGGAGACCATTTGGTGTGGCTGGTGAGATGTTTTTAATGGTTGTGTACCTGCTGTTTTAATCAGTTGTACTTTATTTATTCAACCAGGTAAGTGTATAGCCTCGTTATAAGAGGGGCCTGGCCAATCAGCCGTCATAGGCCATACAAACAATACAACGTATAATAACAAACCCCAGTCAAAGTCAGGCAAATGTTATTGAACAGTGTAAGAAGAGCAGGGGCACTGACCAATCATGGTTGGTTCTGTCTTATTGAAACGAGCATCAATCAGATATTAAAACATTATTTGTGTTAAAGGTATTAGTCAGCTATTGCAAACTAAATGTAAGCTAATAAACAACAAATATCTCCTCGCATTTCGCTATCTTATCGTTCTCTGTGCGTGTTGAAAAAAGGATCTGATACTTCTACACAGCCCTCATTCCATAAATGGTAACATAAACAAAGTGGCTAACATCAAGATTGTATCAACAAAGCTTTGCTTCACAATGCATTTTGATGTGTGAGGCGCCGCTGCGGAGGACCGTGGAGCGATACTGTTTTTGATTTGAACTAGAAGTTAACAAGCGTTCTTGAGAATGACTGACCCTGCCTTTTAATGCAAGCGGCTGGGTGCAGAATATAGGTGAATTAAAATAAAACCTCCATATGCTGGGTGAAATCACACCACCTGCCTATTTCCCTCACCCACGGTAATGTCTCACGTCTGCCTCGGTAGAACCATGGGTAGAACCGGCTGTGGAAAGTGGTTCAGCAGCCCCTGGTTGTGTTTCGGCCTGATGATTTGTGGGTTGGATGAGAAATGGTTTCCTCGGTTCTCACAACAAAATGGACTGAAACCAAAGTATGTTGGAATGAGCAACTGAGAAGTCACATCATTCTTAGCTGGGAAATAAAATGCACCACCAGGAAAGACCTGTGTGGAATGCACAATATGGGAGGCGTCAACCAGTGCAGGGAAAATATAAAAAAAAACCATCAATCTGTCTTACTTTTGAACCTGTCTGTTGTCCAGGCAGCAGGTGAGTGAGATTTAACAACTGGTTTGGTCTCTAAGATGAGATATTATGGTGCCCAAACACAATTTCTGGTATAACATAACCAGGTACTTTCTGTTTGAGACAGAAATGGCTATAGAGAATTACATTTATACTGACAAAGTGGCTTATCCTTGACAACAGCAAGTTGCAATACATATGTCTGTGTCATTGCAGTGATGGACATAACCGATATAGCCCACGGGAAAACCGATGATGAGGACAAGCAACATTTCATTCCCTTTCAGCAGTGAGTGTTTGATATTGACCTGACACACAATGCCCATGTTGTTAACAGGGTTGTCCTTACATCTCGGAATACAAGTCATTAAAACACAATAGAATTGGCTCTGAAGCTGTGTATGACAGAAAAGTGTTACGGTAAAATACTGACTTTTAATAGTATTCGTATTGTCATTGGTTTTACCAAGCCAAAGTGTGTGTGTGATAAATAAAACAATGAGATGGGTGGGAGAATAAAGCAAAAATACTTGGTTGGCATTTCATTAGGAATTTGGTATGTGTGGCATTTCTTATGCCAAATTTCAACAAGTAGGAAACTCTCAAACATGCTTAAAGTCTTCATCTTTTCAATACTGGTTCAATAGGTTAGATGACGTACCTTCACTTGAAGAAGGAAGGCTTCTGAAAATATCTTGAGTGAATGTCAAGACCTAAACCAAAAATGTCATGAGCGCAACGTGCATGTGTTTAATTTAGAAGGATAATGGTACAAATTAATAGTATATTGTATCATTATACTAGAAAATGACATGAATATGTTGTCTGTAGAATACATTAAAGGCTGAAATATCGCTAATGGCCTGAAGTTGACTGGTTGAAGCAATTTCCCCAGTTCTAATTTCCACTTAAAGGTGAAGTTAGCGATTGTAAGCTAATAAACCTTTTGTAAAATATCTACTCATGATCGGATAGCTGCCTGTTATGTGTGCGTGCTTAAAAGTGATGTGGTGTTTCCAAACAGCCCTGATCTGTACATGGGAACACAAACACATAGTCATTTATTTTCCAAAGTATATTATTCTAATCATGTAAATGTTTATGTTGCCACATTCATGCATAACAACACAGTGGCAGACACATTTTATGAAAAGGTCATATAACAACAAAGTGTATCGGGCAAGGATAATAAAACTAGAAGGTAAATATGTCATATTATAAACAATATTGAAATTAAAAATAAAAGTGTATTTTAATAGCCTGCGTTTGAGTTAATTAACTGCAAATAAAATGGTGTGGTTAGAGATGCTATGTCTGCATCCTCTACATATTCTGAGGCCGTCTCAGTGTTTTCGACAACAACTACATTTCACTGAATTTGACTCAATTCCCCCAGAGACGACACGTGCACTGTATGCGTCTGCAATACACAATGTGTGAAAGGTGTACAGTGGGGTAAACACATTGTCAGACCCAGGATTTGCCTTTTAGTGACTGCAGCCTGTCTATCTGTTGAGTTTTCCCGCTCGTCAGCATGGATGACAGCTGCTTGTTTCTCGGTCGTCCTCCCCCCCCACCCCCCCCCCTCCTTAATCTGGTTTCACGTTTCCCAGGATCGCTATGGAAACCTACATCCGACAGCGGCAGCTCATCATGTCTCCCCTGATCCCGTCCCGAGTCATAGTTGAGAACGAGCCCCTCGCTGCCGTCTTCAACAAGGTCATCGCCACGCGAGAGGTCAATCACAAAGGCCAGGGTAAGATGAGACACCAGTGAGACGTTGGCTGTTGGTGCCGGTAAATGGTAACTGGACTGCATTTATATGGAGCTTTTATCCAAAGCATGGAACATGGTTTGCGTCACATTCACCCATTCACACACCGATGGCGATGTCAGCCTTGACACCTGACCACCGGGAGCATTTAGGGTTAGTATCTTGCTCAAGGACACTTTGACACTTGGTGAGGAGTTAGCAGGGTTCAAACCAGCGAGTTCTTACTCACCTATCACCCCGCTACCACTGCACCACTTGCCTCCCCACCCTGTACTTAAGTAGGATTTAATATGTAATTGGCATGCAATATAACAATAACAAAATATGTCCAGCCTTGGTAAGAGATTGGTACCATGAATAACGCTAATTACAAAGTGTCAGAATGTTAATTTGAATTAGTAGTACTTCAGTACTCACCTATCGCCACGCTCTACCACTGTGCCACTTGCCGCCCTAAATAAACGACACATGAGCATGTTGGACGTGGCTGTGACCATGTCCTGCATCTCCCACCCTGAATGTGTTCCTGTTCCTCACCCGTCTTCACCTGCCAGGGCTGTTTGTGACTCTGAAGCTGCTCCCCGGAGACCTGGCCCAAGTTAGGAAGGACTTCTCTCACTTTGTGGACCGATCCACGGTCATCGTTGGGAAAATGGGCTTCCCTGAGATCATTCTCCCAGGTGCCTGAAGGCTAAACGCACTGTTGACTGTCAACGCACACGCACACACACACAAAGAGGCCATGTGGCTTGCGGTTGATAATGCAACATATATTCTGATTCCCTCCACAGGCAATGTGAGGAATGATATCTACGTGACGCTACTGCAGGGCGAGTTTGACCGCGGCAAAAAGAAGACCCCAAAAAACGTCGAGGTCACGTTGTGTGTGCACGATGACGAAGGCAATCCCATGGAGGTGAGGCGGCAAAAACGCAATTGACTCTTGCCATTTACACTCGCTGCTATATAAGGGCTGCTACATGGCTGGGTTGACGGAATGAAATGGTCCGGATCTTATTGAAAAGTTTCTTTTTTAATGTAGGTCAAAGTTTATTGCTTAGGCACAGTAAATCGTGCTGTGTGCATCGGGTAAAGAATATTTTCTTTTCAATTTCTTGTAGAAAGCTATATTTCCTGGGGCCGGTTATGATGGCATCACGGAATACAAGTCGGTAATTTACTATCAGGTTAAGCAGCCCTGCTGGAATGAAACAGTCAAGGTAGGAATGCTCACTTAATATGCCTGCACCCAGACAGGGGAAGTTCTGTATTTTCCACTTAATGTCTTGACTACTTCTTCAATTACTTCCTCAAATGGTTATTGCTCAATAAAGTTCAATAATCTTTTGGGGAAAGTATTTGCACAGAACGTGCCACTCATACAAATTTCACATTGAAATGTCATCTTCCTTTGCAGCTTTACAATAGTGTATTCATTCTATCCTCATTCCTCTCTCCTATTGCAAGGTGACAATTCCCATTGAGGATGTCTGTCGCTGTCATCTGAGGGTGATGTTTCGTCACAGATCCTCCCAGGACTGTGAGTATATCAAACGCAGGGTTCCCACTGCTCATGAGATTCTGGAATATCATGGAATTTTAAAAAGTATATTCTACAGTCAGGGAATGAGATCATTTTTGGGAAAACTCATGTAATATCAGGGACATTTATTTGCATTAAAACATCTTTTCAGCTCATTTACTTAGATTTTAGTTGCCATTCATCACAATGGTACTGGACGTGGTATTACATTTTGAGATGTCTCAACCAAACATTGAAACCAATTATTGGCTTGAATGTTCACAGCATATCATCACAATCATTACCAGTTTAATGTTGCTGTGCTGTCGTTTTACACATTGTTCACACATTGTTTACACATTGTTCTGGGGGCCTGTTTTGACACTTGACTTGAGAGTGGGAACATTATTCGCCCAGTAAACATGGTTAGCCGCTAGAACTAGCGGCTTGGGTTCTGCTGTTCTGTCTAATGATCCCATGTTTCCCTCAGCCAGGGACAAGTCAGAGAAACCCTATGGAATGGCCTTTATTCGTCTCATGAAGGCAGACGGGACAACTCTAAGAGACGGCAGGCACGACTTAATCGTCTACAAGGTGTGGCTGTAAAAAAAATGCGCAATGTCATCATAATGCATGTTTTTGAATAGATGGAACTATATATTGAGTTTTTTTTAATAGGCTATAGATTGTTATAACGTTTATATAATCTCACACAAAATGTTGGCTTTGAATAGCTGACTGCGGCGAGATGGATTGTGCATGAATGTCTCCGCAATCAATAAATATAAAATTACATCTCCTGCTGATCAATATGCGTCACGACTCATTTCCCGTGCTCTGCGTTTCTCAGGTGGACGTGAAGAAGGCGGAGGATGCGAAAACGTATCTCACCCTGCCAGGGAGCTGGGCGGAGGTGGAGGAAAAGGAGAGACAAACTGAGAAACAGTTCCACCACTCTGGCGTGGTTCCAGTAACTAAGGACAGCTTCCAGATAGCCACACTCACCTGTTCCACAAAGCTCACACAGAACGGTACCATGGGGCACCATTTATATTATTTTAATCTCAAGGCTTCTTATCTTAACATCTGTGATAATTACAAGAGAAGTGCCTGGGACAATTCATCCTGGAGAAAATGCGGCAGATTCTAAGACATGTAGCGGTCCTCCTCCTCCGAGATGTATTTTCTCTCCCAGACTGGCTGGAAATTCATTAAGCCAGTCAATGTTGTTAATAATTTGCTGATGTGTTGGTGTTGATTAGTGTGGTGACTGATTAGGTTTTTACTATGAATCATCTTCAGGCTTTAACTTTATTACTGTAACTTTATTTAATTAATTAATGATGTGGGAACTTATCTGTTCACATGGCTGATGGCTCCAGTGGACTTACTTGGACTTCTGAACTGGAGGTCTAACCCTGAAAACCTGGAGCAAAATCTGCAGCGACTCATGGAAGTTGAGGGAGGGGAGATCGTCAAAGTCAGTCCCATGTTTCACAGATTGCGTGATAAATATGTAATGAGCATCTGCATTTTATAGCGGACTTGTAATGCCCTTGCTGTAATAATTGTCCTTTTGCTTTCAGTTTCTCCAAGACACCCTTGATGCTCTCTTCAACATCATGATGGAGACCTCAGAACAGGATACGTATGACACCCTGGTGTTCAATGCTTTGGTGAGTTTCCCCATTTCCTTGTTAGTGCAAGGTTTACGTCACCCACATTCATTTTCTGAAACTTTCCATCTAGTATCACAGTGACATTTTACGCAGGATATTTCCATGTAGTATATACTTGCACAATATCGGAAATTAATGTGTGTTTTACCATAATATTCCAGTTGTGAGGGGATACTTACAGAAAAGCTCATACCGACATTGTACATGTACGGCACTGTATGGTTAAACAGGTGTTTATAATCGCCCTGATTGGGGACATCAAGTTCCAGAACTTTAACCCTGTTCTGGAAACCTATGTTAACAAGCACTTCAGCGCTACTCTGGCTTACATGTGAGTATTGCATGTCTTTACTCACCATTGCTTACACCCACTTATTCTGTGTATTGAAGTGGCTTTACCCAATGCCTGTCTTCTCTGTTCACAAATATGAATATTGATGCCTGACTCATTCGCTCTCTCAGGAAGCTCACCAAAGTACTGAACTACTATGTAGGCCACGCCGAGGAGCCCGCCCTGTCTGAGAGACTCTATGTAGCACTTAAAGCTTTAAAGTACCTGTTCAGGTTCATCGTACAGTCCAGGGTCCTTTATCTAAGGTACGGTGGGTGTCCGTTCATTCACACACTGTTATCAGAGAGGCCGTTTATTGTCTATTTAATCCACAACCTTGTTGATTCCCAGGTTCTATGGTAACAGCGAAGACGGAGATGCGTTCTACAACTCCATTCGTACCCTTTTTCTGTCCTTCAACACTCTCATGGACAGACCGTTGGACGAGGGAGTGAAGATAAAAGTGTGTTTTAGCAATGTCAATGTTCCCTGTATAGAACCAGCATTTTTTTTTTACTCAAGGTCAAATGTTTATTTTTAAACAACATTAAAGTCAAAGTTGGAGAATAGATCAAGCATTAGTACAAATGGTACAGCCAGCACTGAGTATTAGATTTAACCAATCAGATTGAAGAAGATATTCCCTATGCAGTAAGTCTCTATACTTTAGTCATGCTTAGCACCGCTTTGGATATTTCTTAAAGCTCTCTGGCCTCCAGCAAGGTCAATGTGATTGTTACAGACACACCTTCTCTCTCATTGGTTAACGCTGGAGTAGATTGCTGGCTGAATTATGAGAACTGAATGTGGAAGTATATAAAGTTGCATTCTCGGCGAGGCTCTTATACAGTTTCAGAGCAAATTAATTCAATTTCACAATATTGCATTTCGTTTATGTTTATTGGAATTCAGTAGAAGCAAAAATGCCTTTCAGATTCAGTTTTTCAATGCCATTATTAAAGTTAAGCAATATAATGCAATGATTATTAATAGTCTACTGATATTTCTACCCATAGTTGTACCTTTTTAAATTTAGCCTTTTCTTGCTCCAAACTCCTCAAAAGCTCAGTTTAATAGGTTAAAAATATATAATATAATCAAATATGACCACATTACAAATGTTTGCCTATACAGTACATCCAGAAAGTATTCACAGCACTTCACTTTATCCACATTTTGTTATGTTACAGACTTATTCCAAAACTGATTAAAATAAATGGTTTCCTCAAAATTCAACACACAATACCCCATAATAACAAAGTGAAAAACATCGAGCCTCGATACAATCCCGTCTCAGACGTTTACAGACAATTCCTTGGTGACTTCATGGCTTGCTTTGTCAACTGTGCTACCTTATATAGACAGGTGTGTGCCTTTCCAAATCATGTCCAACTGAATTTGCTACAGGTGGACTCCAATGAAGTTGTAGAAACATCTCAAGGATGATCAGTGGAAACAGGATGTGCCTGGGCTCCATTTTGAGTGTCATGGCAAAGGTTGTGAATACTTGACCTTGTGATTATTTTAGTTTTTATTAAAGAAAACATTTTTTTTTTTGTAAATACATTTGCTAAAATGTAAAACAAACTTTTTTTCACTTCATTATTATGGGGTATTTTGTGTGTGTGTAATTTTGAGGAAAACATATTTTAATCCATTTTGGAATAACGCTGTACTGTGTAAAAAGTGAAACGCTGTGAATACTTTCCAGATACACTGTATTATTAAAATACAAATAAATAGATTATTAATAATGTTGTGTATTTTTGTAGGATTATGTAAAGTGCATCAACCTTTGCATAATTATTCTATACAAATAGGACGTTTGTTTTGAAATGAAATATCTAAATGATATTAATGTCGTGTCATGATGGGACCTTGTTGCTTGTCTGTTTCAGGGGGCGATATTGAAATACCTCCCCAGTATCATTAATGACATCCAGAGTGTCTTTGATCCTGTTGAGCTTAGGTAAGTATCCTCAGGCTTTGCAGAAATGAGAAGTGATAATTGCCTGTCACATCTTCATGAAAATGATTATGTTGACACTACAATAAAGCAGGTATTGTTCTCAGTACCTGCTGCTCGGATCTATGGGCACACTTTATTAGCCATCAATGACTATAATTATTAGCTGCCAAGTGTAAATATAGAACGCTTAAAGGTCTGTTGTTTCCTTTCATTCTCTAGTGTTCTGCTAACCAAATTTATTGAGAGCATCCCTGATGCTCAGCTCGTTCGTCAGAAGCTGGGCTGCATGTGTAAAATGGTGGAAAGTGACCTTTTCAAGCAGCCAGGTAATAGTTCTCTTACAGGCCCAAACACCTTCATAATGACATTTGAAACAAGATGAACGGGCACAGACGAAATGTAACTAGCTTTAAATGACGCCTACATCATGTTTTTTATTTTCTCTCTTTTTCTTTAGTGTTTTCTATTTCAGCGCCATAAACTGCAATACATGTCGGTGCGACTAAAGGAGCGAACAATAATGACACATCACCCCCCCCCACCCCCCCCCGTGTCTCTAGATTGCCGCGACATCCTTCTGCCACTTGTGACTGACCAGCTGAGCGGCCAGTTAGACGACCACTCCAGCAAGCCCGACCACGAGGCGTGCGTTCAGCTGCTAAGCACCGTCCTCGACAGCCTGGACCACAAGGACATGGTAAAGTGCTCACAGTGGCCCATTATGCACGGACCCCCCGCTACAACGCAATACGCGGCGCATAGCGTAGCGATGTTTTGCGTCTTTGCTTTTAGCATAACGAGTGCTCATTATACAGTGGCTGAGCCTGTTGCTTTTGTTTCCAGGGCCCGACCAGGGGACATGTGCAGCTCATAATGGAGCGTCTGCTCCGCAGGGTTAATCGCAGCGTCATCAGCATGGACAAATCCTCCCCTCTCATTGTAAGTAATGGGAGAAATGCTAGGCTTTTCCTGTAACTTGAATGTGTATTTAAAAAGACGCTCCGTGTCCCGGCGTTCATCCCTGCTCCTCCCCCCCCCCCCCGCTCATGGACTCACACCGTACTCTACCTCTCCCCTCTATGGCGTTACAATCATACAATACAGTAGTTGCCGTAGTTGTAGTTGTGTGTCATTCATTGAGCTACAGTATAATAAACTACAGCAAAGCCTGTAATGATTTTGACATTCACATAGTGTATAATATTGAGAATGGTCACAGCGGCTGCTTTACTTGTGTATGCCTTGACCGCTCGGTGCAAAGCTGTTTTATATGGAGTGTAAATAATGCTGTGACTGTTGTATGGCAGGGTCACTACCTAGCCTGCATGACGGCCATCTTGAAGCAGATGGACGATATGCATTACGCCCACTACATCAGCACCTTCAAGACCCGACAGGACATCATTGTAAGTGTCCCGGTACAGTTCCTGCTCGGCTACATCTCCTGAAACAGTTAGTCAATAGAGGGCATCGATTCCGTCGTGCTACTTACCGCTCCTTAAGCGAGTATGGATTATAGACGTTTCACACAAGGGGTCGTAGCAATGAGGGTGAACTGCAATCCCCCTATTACTGGAGCTTTACTTAAAGTACTTGAAGTAGTCGCTCTGTGTAGCTCAGCACCCTGCTGTTCTTTTTGTTTTTATGTTGTGAAACATTAACGTTACATGCCGACTGATGTCCTCCCGCCCCTCAGGACTTCCTGATGGAGACGTTTATCATGTTCAAGGACCTGATGGGAAATGTGTTCCCGGCTGACTGGATGATCATGAACCTGCTGCAGATGCAGGTGTTCCTCAGGGCGATGCACCAGTATGCCGAGGTCCTCAACATGTATTTCCTAGACCAGGCCCATTTTCAGCTGCAGGTGTGTCTTTTGTCTTTCCGCCTTTTAAAGCAGAGGTTAATGTTTTCATCAGACACAGATTGCTAGCGTTATGAATGGATAATTAGGCCATTCATATTCGAAAGCCTCTTTGTCCTCGCAGCTCTGGAACAGCTATTTTCATTTGACCGTGGCATTCCTCACACACAAGTCCCTGCAACTGGAATCTTTCTCTCAAGAGAAACGAAATAAAATACTAAACAAGTATGGTAATTTTTTTTTCTGTTTTGTTTTAAGAATTTGTATTAAAAATAAAGTAAATTTAAGTTTCAATGTAGCAAACATGTATTTGCCTTATTACTGCAACATGTTTTGTGTTGTTACAGGTATGGAGACATGAGAAAGATCATCGGCTTTAAGGTTAGAGATATGTGGTATAATCTTGGTGAGTGTCTCACAATTTAATCAAAATCCTATAGTCAGGTGTTTGCAGAATGGTGTGTTCGGTGGCTGGAGCAAAGCAAGCAGAATAACACAAGATATTTTTTTAATTTTTTTATCTGTATTTTATGTTTGGCACTTTATGAGTTTGTCCTTCTGTTTGTTGACTAAGGGAGGCGCGGCTTATTGCCTTTTAAAAACACAGTGATATTTCTGGATGACTGCGTTCACCTTCCCCTTCAGGCCCACACAAAATGAAGTTCATCCCTGACATGGTGGGGCCCATTCTGGAAGCCACGCTGGTCCCTGAGTCCGAGCTGAGGAAAGCCACCATACCCATCTTCTTTGATATGATGCAGTGCGAACACAACTTCAGCCCCGGACGCACATTTGAAAAGGTAACGCTTAGCGAAGGGTTAGTAATATGATGTGGTATTTCTAACTGTGACTAAGTACTTTAATGTGCTTTAATGCTCTGCTCATCTCTGCAGTTTGAGAATGAGCTCATAACAAAGCTGGACCAAGCGGTTGAAGGTGGAAGAGGAGACGAAGCATACAAAGCTTTGCTTGAGAAAATGTAAAGACATGAATGTTTATTCATTCAAAGCTTAATTTAAAGTTATGTAACTAGCTGACTGCTTCGTGGTAAATAGACTGCATTTATATAGCGCTTTTATCCAAAGCGCTATACATTATTGGCCTCATATTTGCCTAACATTCACCCATTCACACACCGATGTCAGCCATGACACCTGACACCTGACCACCGGGGGCAGTTATGGTTAGGTGTCTTGCTCAAGGACACCTCGACACTTGCCTTCCCACCCCGTACTTAAGTATGATTTAATATGTAATTGGCATGCAGTGTATAAAAATAACAAAATATGTCCAGCCTTGGTAGGAGATTGGTACCATGAATAACGCTAATTACAAACAATGTGTCAGAATGTTAATTTTAATTCTCAAGTACTTTTTCATTTATGATGTGATAAAGTAGTCACTTGCTAAATTACTGGAAATGCATTTCCCTAATTTAAGTTGTACAACCCACATCCATGTTTGTCAGTGTAGCCTAATTATGATTCAGCTGACAGCATAAGCAAATTAGTCCTTACCTATTCTGTCAGTGAAACCAGTTCTTAAGCATATTGTTGGACAGGTTATTTTTACTGCGGGAGACGCACAAACAATAGACAGGCCACGGGAGGGGGTTTTACAGTGCAGAAAACTACCATCAAGTTTCCATCACAATCTGCTGTGCCCATAAGAGGAGATGCTGGTGCTGGTGATACCTAGACACTTAAGGAGTGTTTTTACATGTGGAGAAGGAGCTCTGAAGCTGTTTCTCTTCTGTGTAGATTATTGGATCACTGCAGGCGCCATAGGTACCTGTCACAGACAGGAGAGGAGCTCGCCTTTCTACTCAGCAGCCTGCTGGAGAACCTACTGGCGTACCGCACCATCACACACGACGAAAGTCCCGAGCACCGCATGAGTTGTACCGTGAACGTGCTGGTACTGTACTCTCTCAGCTCATGTCCATCCTCAGAGTGCAGCACGCTATGTAGCCTGCTAGCTGAATGAACACGGCAGCACGTTATGTAGCCTGCTAGCTGAATGAACACGGCAGCACGCTATGTAGCCTGCTAGCTGAATGAACACGACAGCACGCTATGTAGCCTGCTAGCTGAATGAACACGGCAGCACGCTATGTAGCCTGCTGGCTGAATGAACACGGCAGCACGCTATGTAGCCTGCTGGCTGAATGAACACGACAGCACGCTATGTAGCCTGCTGGCTGAATGAGCACGGCAGCACGCTATGTAGCCTGCTAGCTGAATGAACACGGCAGCACGCTATGTAGCCTGCTAGCTGAATGAACACGACAGCACGCTAT
>JAODUK010013549.1:13062-28223 GCA_027564635.1 Typhlichthys eigenmanni | reverse complement strand
TTACCCTGCGCTACCCGTCTCTGTTACCCTGCGCTACCCGTCTCTGTTACCCTGGGCTACCCGTCTCTGTTACCCTGGGCTATCCGTCTCTGTTACCCTGGGCTACCCGTCTCTGTTACCCTGCGCTATCCGTCTCTGTTACCCTGGGCTACCCGTCTCTGTTACCCTGCGCTATCCGTCTCTGTTACCCTGCGCTACCCGTCTCTGTTACCCTGCGCTACCCGTCTCTGTTACCCTGGGCTACCCGTCTCTGTTACCCTGCGCTATCCGTCTCTGTTACCCTGCGCTATCCGTCTCTGTTACCCTGCGCTACCCGTCTCTGTTACCTTGGGCTACCTGTCTCTGTTACCCTGCGCTATCCGTCTCTGTTACCCTGGGCTACCCGTCTCTGTTACCTTGGGCTATCCGTCTCTGTTACCCTGCGCTATCCGTCTCTGTTACCCTGCGCTATCCGTCTCTGTTACCCTGGGCTACCCATCTATGTTATCTTGGGCTACCGGTCTACTCTCAGTGTCTGTCTGTAGTTTGTGTATATCTAGTGTGTACAGTACATTGTGTATATCTAGTGTGTACAGTACATTGTGTATATCTAGTGTGTACAGTATATAGTGTATAGCAGGGTGAGCTTCACTCAATGAAATAGCACAACAATGTATTTCCAAGTCCAGTTTATAGTGGCAGCCAGGCGTTACATAGGCAAAACCGGTCTGCCTTTCCGGTCTTTATGGAAGTATAGTCTCACCACCGATCCCCGTAAGCTACAATAACAGCTAGTCAGACTGCTTCCCCACTGCACTGTGTCTATATATAAATATACATCTATAAATATACATCTATAAATATATATATTTTAAGCACGCCAGGCAGCGGACAACATTATGTAGAATGGTTCCTTCCGGGTACTTTCCAAATATTCAATTCATTACGTTATGTATTCATTTGTTTATGTTATATATTCTGAACTGCAGTGTGACCTAGCAACAAGAGCTCAACACTGCAGATGGATACATCAAAGTGCACAGACAGTTAGCTAACCATTAGCCGATATCTCTGAAAACAATGGTACATGGAAAACAATGCAATTTAAACCCATGGATGCATGTAAGGTCAGGGTTCGGATAGATTATACATACACCAGTGAGACAGACCAGTCTAGAAGAAATTATAACAAATACTTCTCAAACTGCTGTATGACCCAGCGGGATATAAATAAGGTGACAGTGTGCGATAAAATAAACGGGTTCCAAGGAGTGGCCCACCTGGCTGTTGTACTTAATTGTATGTTCTGTGTAAGTTGAATTAAACTGCAGTATAACTGTAGTAGAGTATATTTGGAGGCTCCTATAAGGTTTCGGGGAGTGGGAAATGTTGAAACATGATCAACTTCAACATTTATGGATGACCCAAGAGAGATGCTCTGGCAATTATTAATTAGGAACTCAAGCAACTTAGGGACTAAGGCCACATGTCCACCAAAGCGTTTTTTTCTAACGCCAGCGTTATTTTTCAATTGATTTCAATGGGAGCACCGCGTTTTTCCAGGCTTCTAAAAACGCCAGGAGCGTGGCGTGGCGTGGCGCTGAGCGTTTTTTCAAGTTGAAAATGTTTCAACTTTGGGTGAAACGCTGCGTCCATCACTGTCACCGTTTCCCCGGCCGTCCAATCGCAGCGGTGAAGGGGCGGGACAAATACTACGAGCAACCGTCACATCCTACTTCTTGTGTGTGTGTGTGTGTGTCTTTAGTGTAGTGTGTGTGTGTATAGTGTAGTGTGTGTGTGTCTTTAGTGTAGTGTGTGTGTGAGCACACCTGCAGGGAGCTCCTCCCACCAGCTGCTGCAGCGTAGCGTGCACACGGCTGTGGTCATCTGCATCTCCCTGGCCAATCAGCTGCAGGCTCCTGAGCAGCAGGAGGGCAGGGCTTGTAAGCTCCGCCCTCTGGAACGCTGCACGCAGCTTCTGCTCACACACTGCTGGGGTGTCAGCGCACAAGCTTACACACTCCACCTAGTGGTGGAGAAGAGAACTGCAGTCAATAGTAGTACTCTGATACATACATGACGTCAGCATGGTCCGTTGTCCGTATTGTAGAGTTGATCAATAACAGCTCTACAGTTACATCGTTGACAGCCGACAACCTCATCGCTGCCGTTTTATATACCGTTTTCCCTAGCTAGTTAATGTTAGATTAGATTAAAACCACTACAGCCAAATATAGGCTGGTTAGAAAAGGTTGTAGAAGTAATCAAAAACGCTTGGAAACATTTCTGCACAATCCCGACTCTTCTAAAAACACCTGGGTCTCATTTATAATGGTAAATGGACTACATTTATATAGCCCTTTTATCCAAAGCGCTTTACATTGATTGCCTTACATTCACATATTTACACACACATTCATACACCGATGGTGATGTCAGCCATGCAAGGAGACACCCAACCAAAGGAAGCAGTTAGGTGTCTTGCTCAAGGGTTAGAGAGCTATCTAGCAAAGTTGCTGTGCTACTATTTCATCTTAAAAGACGCAGTGGATCTGGTTAGGCCCTATGGTTAGGCCCTATGGTTAGGCCATGGGTATTTTTGGTAGTGTAAAAGTAGCTAGGTCTAAGTTTTGTTTGATTGTATCTACTCTTGACAAGGAGCACTACTCACCTCCATCTATTTTGAAGTTGATTATTTTTAATACATTTGCAAACTTTTTGCACTTTGTTATTATGGAATAGTGTGTTGAATTTTGAGGAAAACAATTATTTTAATCCATTTTGGAATAAGGCTTTAACATAAAATGTGGAAAAAGTGAAGCGCTGTGATTACTTTCCTGATGCACTGTAACGGGACCACAGAGAGGTGAGTTAAATGTGTACTAAGCTAATACACAGTGTTAAATTCACAAAATGTCTCGTGGCAGTCCACTAGCTGAGCCAGGAGGTGTTAAGTGGATGTGGCGGTACCTGGACCAGGTGGGGTGTTGGGTGGAGGGTAAAGGTGCCTGGACCAGGTGGGGTGTTGGGTTAGAGGTGCCTGGACCAGGTAGGGTGTTGGGTTAGAGGTACCTGGACCAGGTGTAGGTGGAGCCTGCGGCATGCTGCCCTGACAGCTGTGACCTTTCCACTTCCTGCGGGTCCCTGGAGGAGCAGCGAGCATCCGCCCAGCACCGCCCCGCTGTAACAACACAAGCTTTACTAGGAGCAAGCTAGCATGTAGCACCACACAGGCTAGCTAGCATGTAGCACCTCCCAGGCTAGCTAGCATGTAGAATCACCCAGGCTAGCTAGCACTGTGACTGTAGGTGGAGTTATGTCATCAGGGTATCAGGGTGGAGGCAGAGGGGGGCTGGGGGAGAGAGGGGGGGGGTGAGGGGTGGAGCTACCTGGGGCCCAGGTGGGGCTGGAAGATCTGTGTGATTTGTTCCACTGCGCCAGAGAGTCCAGGGGGGGCCAGGCTGCTCCACAGGGCCCCCATCTCTTCTCCGTAGAACGGGACCATGCTGTTGGTGGAGCCTCCCTGTCAGATCAATCACAGGTCGTTAGGATGGTGTTGTTCACCTGAGTGTCAGCATGCTAAAAAGCTAGCATGCTGAGCAAACTAACACGTTAGCATGCTTAACATGCTAACAAGCTAGCATGTTAATTTGTCAACACGCTTATCTTGGTGATCAAGCTAAAGCTGGCCCCACACTACAGGATATTCAAATAACAGATTTTAAAAATGTTGGGTACCACAGACATAACAGACTTGATATATTGTTATCCTACATAACCACACACTAGACTATACAGTGATGTTG
The DNA here is from genome assembly GCA_027564635.1 of Typhlichthys eigenmanni. Classification (NCBI taxonomy): domain Eukaryota; kingdom Metazoa; phylum Chordata; class Actinopteri; order Percopsiformes; family Amblyopsidae; genus Typhlichthys; species Typhlichthys eigenmanni. The sequence continues at coordinate 24,438 of JAODUK010013549.1, read as the reverse complement.
CAGGACTACACACTAGGCGATTATCCCAAACAATTTCAGTTGTTTCCAGGGACGTGGGATCTCACAGAAACTGGCGTGTCAAACGTGAGCAAAACAAACAGGGAGGTGGACTGTCAATAATGCCATCATCAGTACACAGTCCGCCGTTGCCTTAGTAGCAATTCAATGTGCTACATATCATGCACAGAAAACCAAAACTCTGGATGAAGTCAATTCATGGCTGAGAAAACAGAAGATCATGAATCATCATGACTTGTTTATTTAATTTTCTAGCGCGGTCTGGAAGGTAGGCTACAGCCATGAAGCTAGGTACTCTACATGGTTGCTAGTATCTATGGCGACATTGTTGTGACGACCCAGTCAGCTCACATCATATTGGATATTGCGAGATAATGCTGTCTTTCCAATCGCTGTACCCTTCACACTACAGGATTTCAAGTAAATACCAAACTAAGAGATTCTAAATTTGGGAACCTCCGAGCAGTCGGCAGCGATAATATTCAGTCTGTAAACACCTCACACTACAGGATCATTTGGACAGGCGATCGGTTCTGACCAGCCTCGCCCCCCGCGATTATTGGGAGGGGCAAATCGGACCCTGAAAATCCTGTAGTGTGGGGCCAGCTTTACTAACAACACATTAGAACCCTAACACTTAACACGTTAGTGTGATGACATGTTAGCATGCTACCAAGCTAACATATTAGCATGCTAGCGTGTAGAAGACAGAAGTGACATCACCAGGTAGAGAGACGTGTGTGTCTTGTCAGCCAGGCATGCTGTACTGGCCACACCCCCAGTCTCCATAGCAACACACACCTTCTGCACCCGGAAGTGCAACACAAGGCCCCTGCGCACAAATGGGGAACACACATTTGTTACAGCATGCCTGATCAGTGTTACTGGCGTTAGGCTAACCCTAAGCTACAGAGACATTAGCATTAGGCTAACCCTAGCATACAGAGACATTAGCATTAGGCTAACCCTAGGCTACAGGAACATTAGCATTAGGCTAACCCTAGGATACAGAGACATTAGCATTAGGCTAACCCTAGGCTACAGGAACATTAGCATTAGGCTAACCCTAGGATACAGAGACATTAGCATTAGGCTAACCCTAGGCTACAGGAACATTAGCATTAGGCTAACCCTAGGCTACAGGAACATTAGCAGAGAGTAGAACCATCTCCATCTCAGGGAGGGTACTTTAGCTGGTATAAACATCACTTCATGTTTCTAACCAGCTCAACTCGACTCACATCACCTTATTTGCTTTTCCATTGGGATAAAGTGTGGACCGTACCTGGTAACCAAATACTTTCTTAGCACATGCTCTGTCAATCTGCATCGATATATACAGATATATAACTTCATTTCTTGGTAATTAGTAGTAAATAAATGCAGGAATTTACAATATCATTTATAGGGTACTTTTAGTATTTGCAGCTAACTTTCAGGAACTGTTTTGAGGCTCCACGATCTACCATTGCTGTGAAAAAACGGTCCATTGGAGTGAATGGAGTTGACATGACTATATATGGCTCTGGACCCACCCTAAGCTGGACCCACCACAGGCTGGACCCACCCTAGGCTGGATCTACCGCTGGAGTGGCTCAAACAGCGCCGTCGCAATAGCGACCAACTACAACTAAGTAAAGTAGGCTGAAGCGATTAGATTTGATCTTTGATTTTGGGTTAGGGTTGCAGTGGTAAAGCTCCCAAAGCAGAGGCACAATTATCTGAGCTGGTACCATGCAGTGAAAAAGAGCCATTAGGTCTAAGAGACCCCAAGACTTCACCAGTTATCCTAAAAATATGTTTCTCATTATACAGCTTTGCTTTTCTCCAATTATTGGGATGCAATTACCCCTGTATGTAATGTAATATGGCTGCGACCCGACCACAGATAAGTGGTTGAAGATGGGTGGATGAGTGAATAACCCTTGTATTATGTGTATCCGTGAGATAGAATTTAGGTGTGAAATGAAAAGACAAATGTGAGAGCCATGTACGCTAAACAAACCATAGAAATAGTAAAGGATGTTACGGCTGGTTGCATACAACCCAATAGGCCAACCTGACTGTGGACTTCAGACTTCTGGCATATCAGCACGGTACACGATAAGCTAGTGAACCATGCCTTCGTCAGAGTGTAGGCAATAGCCGAAACACATAGGTGTCCTAGCCCATACATTAAAGGCTTTTTTATTTTACTCCGCTTGAGTGCCTTGTTTTTTTGAAGTTGCATTACCACCTAGTCACTATTCATAGTGGCTTTCTACGCCTTCTTCCCGTTTTAAACCTATTTTAAATGTTAGCTATTTTTAATGTCCGTCTATTTACTCTGCATCACTGAGTAATGTTTTAATATAGGCCAATCTGTTGTGGAGTGCCAAACAAAATTATACTGATATTGCAATGATATAATGACAAATACATATTTGATCTTTTACTGACATCTAGCAAAAAAACAACAACAAAAAAGACATTTTCGGAAGAGCTTTGGCAGGGGCCAACGGGCTTATTTGAGTCATACAGTGTGAGCACCTTAATCTTGAAGACTAAACCTTCTGTACAGGCAATTTGATCATAGGGTGAGGTTTACAATCGGGCAAGATCATTCTTGTCACAGTGTAAGACAGGCTTTACAGATTTTGATCACAAGTAGCAGTATTAGATGTTATTTGTGTGTTAGATTAACTAAAGGCAGTCTACATTGGCTGAACGATCATACCTGAGTGTTGCCTCATCCTCTGAATTGTACGCAGGGACTGACAGAATGTCTCCTTCACACACCAAGCTGTCACAGAGAATGAATAACAACACATCTTCATGTATCAGATATGTCCCAACACAACATTAAACACAGTTACCTGAGGAGCTAACATCAGGTTGGCTGTGAACTACACTACCCATGCTACTGGGCCGTTATGGAGAGTTGCTTATAATACATGCATGTCATCATCTACAGTGCCAAAGTAATCTTTATTAGGCTAATTTATGCTTCTGCATCAAAGCTACGCTGTAACCTATGACGCAGCCTACGACGCAACATGACGCTCACCTCTGCAAGCCCATAGGTCAGAGTGCTTTGGTATTAGGGATCTTTAGAACAATGTCCTGTACATGCAGACTGTCTCCATTTGACATTTGACAATCCTGGTATAGTTGGATATTATAATTAGTTAGTATTAGATTTGCTGGAAATAAACTTTTTATATATCGTGCTTAACCAAGACTACAACTTTAATGATCATTAAGATAATGAGGGCAAAAGGATTTCCTGTGGGATTTCCTTGTTTTTCTGGCAGCAAAAATGGGTCTTTGGTCTTATAAATACACCCCTCCCTCAAAATACCCTGCCACTCCTACGGTACTACCAGTGACATTTAACCTGGCATTATGCTGGGGTCAGACTACTTCAGTCCATCTGACGAAGAGTTGCTCCGACAGATGGAGGAACTGGTCACTCTCTCATATTGTGTATTGACTAGCGGTGTGATGAGATAGTGTGCCACGATATCTTGCAAGATTACAACATGACGATATTCCTCGTCACGGTGAAAAGTTGTCTTGCGATATCAGCATGTCTGAGTTAGGGTTAGAGTCTAACCACTAACACTAACCCTATATCAGCATGACTGAGTTAGGATTAGACTCTAACCACTAACACTAACCCTATATCAGCATGACTGAGTTAGGATTAGACTCTAACCACTAACACTAACCCGTGATGCACAGTAATTCACCTGTGTATCGTCACAGTATTGAGACTGGTGAAACAGAACAGCATTGCTGAGCTGCATTCAAACGGGGTCCTATTGGCTCCCTCTGGGTTAGTTTACCGTGTAACAGTGAAGTGGTTGGATAGCAGCTGGTCTGCCCCCTGCTGGCTGAACTGAGTTATAACAGGTTGGAGGTGAAGCTCGCAGGCAAATTTAGGTGAAGAAAAGCGACAGGAACTCACAGAGAGACCGAAATCAGACAGAGGCCACCTCTGCAAAGAGAGACACCTGTTAAAGCCTGGCAGACAGAGAGACAACTGCAATGCAATACAATCAATCAATCAAATAAGCAAGTAGGCTTGAGTTTGTAGGACCTTTATCCTCAGGGGGGCACTGTCCACTGGGATGGGTTCAGCTCCAGTCAGGTTGAACCAGAGGCTGGTGGAGACGCAGATCTCCATGTGTGGCCTGGGTGGAGCGTCCAGCGGCAGCACCAAGGCAGGTCTGCTGTGGGCGGGACTGGACCCAGACAGCATCACCCACTCCCGGCTGAACAGCCCGAGGCGGAGCAGGCCCGCCCAGCTCACACACACACAGCTGTCCACGTCCCGGTCCACAACCGCCCCGACCAGCTCCTCGGTCGGAACCACGCACACATCCACAAGGCACTCCAGCGCCTCCAGAAACCCAGTGAACCCCGAACCCAGCAGCTTCCGGTTGCACAGGAGGGAACTTCCGGCGAGGCTATCGGTGAAATGAGCGAAATCAGAAGCGATTAGTGATGTCAGCGGGTCAGAGGCGGGGCTTCTGCCCGACGGGGGCGTCCAACGCGTCACTACGACGGCGGTGTCTGCGCTGATCCTGCCCTGCTCCGCCGGGCTGCACGACAGCACCTCCAACTCGTGCTCTTCCCGGGCGGGGCACGGGGGCATCAGCAGCAACGGGTCTCCGCTCCGCACAAGCACGCCCTCCGGGCGCGACACCGCGGCCTGAAGAGCGCTGGTGAACAGGTCCGAGCTGCCCCACCTGAAGCTCCGCGGGGTGCGCGCTGCCACTACCACTTTGGTCAGAGTGGGTGGGGTCAGGACCTGGGCCGTCCCGGCAGCGTGCGGCGGCAGGCGGTGTAGCCGCAAGAACAAGCTGCTGCTCCAGAGGCGGACGGTGTTATCGAGAGCTTCTCCGTCCGCCGCCGGGAACTCCACTGGCCACGGGAGCGCACACAGTAAAACCACCTCTTTTCGTGTATAACTGGTGCTTTCGGGCGTGAAGAGGAGCGCCGCCGTACGAGCCTGGATGCGCAGCACGTCCCGGAAGTGGACCTCAGGCACCAGCACGTTCAGCGGACTGAACTGCGCTGGAAACGGATCCAAACAAACCAGCTCTGCCTGAACGGCCATGCTTGACGTCTGCGATCCAAACCTTTTTCTTATTTTACTATAATTTAAGGAGGTTGACAACAAATGTTAAGGTGCATTATTGCCATCTACTGGGCTGGAGTGTGCATATAGCGGCAGTGTCAGCAGAGAGCGTTACGGACTTCGAGGCGCGCTCCCTGTAAATCCGTGAGATTAGGGCTCAGGCGCATGCCTGATGTGTCATCATTCCATTGTGACGGTAAAAAGGGAAGGCGGAGACCCGAAGCTCATTTATTTATTTATTATTTATTTATTTTCTCTTGGCGTCCACATTGACTCTAGCTTTATGTCAGTCGAGAAGAAGGGGAAGGATATCTCAAATCTAATGGGCCTCATAATGTTTTATGCTCAATATATTTTATGGAGCATATTATTTGCATATTATTTGAATGTAGTGGTCAGTGCTTAATCTCAGCTATGTGTTCCCTGTCCCAAGTTCCCTCCCAGATGTTTCTCATTACCTGAGAAGAGATATTACATTAGTTATGGACGGACAGATTATGGTACAGACATTGTTTAATAAGGCTGTGGTTTCTAATGCACAACCACTCCATCAGAGGAATTACATATCTATTGTAAATTACGTAAAATTGATGCTATGGAGATGAATGAATCTGGTGTAAAAATGAGACAAGTCAGCTTCCACAAGACCAAGACTTTACTTTGTATCTCTGTCTCCATGGTAACCGTGTATTCATGCATGAAGAAACAGGCGGGAACACAACCGATTTCAAATAGAAAATACACAGAATTATTCTATTATATACAACTCATAACACATGCCTGCCATTCAACCCACCGATCTCAGCACGTCAAACGTGTTTACAGAGCGTGACACATGCAGATCTGGAAGCCCGTGAGAGATCATCTCTATGCTCATAATGTATTGTAATATATTATAGAATTAGCATAACGATATATTAGCAGTATGATGTTAACTATGATTATTAACTAGTTAATAACTAGTTAATTATAATATATTATCTGCTGTTCCCTGTTGGGCCCTTAGGGGGCATGGGTGCTTTGTTTCTGGTTCTGCTGGGTGGGCCGTCTTGTGACACACTGCGCTGAATGGGGGTTGTGGTCCTGGCAGTTGTAGTCCTGGGTGTTGTAGTCCTTGGAGTTGTAGTCCTGGCTGGGGGCCGGGCTGTGGGGGCGTTCTGGCGGACAGAGAGGGGCAGGCGGCCAGAGGCTGCTCGCTGGGGGGAGGGGCTAGCTGTCCGGGAGGGGGCAGAGCTAAGGCTGCGGTGGAAGATGACGCGTAGCGGCATGCGGGGGCTCGCGGAGGGGCGGGAACAGGAAGTGGGCCTGGAGGGAGCAGGGTGCTGTTTCCTGTTGACAAAAGAACCATTATGGTGTGTAACACTGGAGCACAGTGACACTGTTGACTTAATATAGCATGCTAGTGGTTATCATGCTAGCAGAGATACAAAAACACTGACATGTTTATGGCTGACGTGGCGCATGTAGTAGTGTAAATAGTAGTGGATCATGTAGCAATGACTGTTTGCCCTTATTCCCTAGTCAGTGTTCCATTTAGTGAACACTATTTAGTGAGTACCCACACCTGCTAGTAGCTAGCATGCTAGTAGAGACACACTGACATGGACCCACACCTGCTAGTGGCTAGCATGCTAGTAGAGACACACTGACATGGACCCACACCTGCTAGTAGCTAGCATGCTAGTAGAGACACACTGACATGGACCCACACCTGCTAGTAGCTAGCATGCTAGTGCTAGTGGGCAGAGACAGCGGGCTCAGCTTGGCCGGGGTCAGAGGTCGTGGGATCCTGCTCCTCCTAGCGGCATTGTCATCAGAAGGGGGCGTGTCCTCGGACGACAACGAGGACGACGTGCCGGACTGCAGCCGCCTGCGGGCGAGCGCCCGGGCCAGCGCCAGCGGCCGGAGGGCCGGGGGCTCCGAGCCAGAGTCCTCCTCCGAGACAAGCACTGGGATGCGGCTGCGGATCCTGGGGACGGTCGCCGTGGGCGACGCCTGTGCAGCCTGGGCCGGCGGTGCGGACGGGCGTCCCGAGGTCATGACGTTGAGGTGGGACGTTTCGGCGATGTGCACGAATGTGCGCTCCACGCGGGTGAAGGGGGGCGATGCGGGCGCCAGCGGCCTGGGGGGGGGCTCAGGCCCCTCCCCCTGCAGCGGGCCAAGCGGCGTGTCCCCGGGGGAAAAGAGCACCAGCGTCTTGGAGGCGTCCTCCTGTGGCTCCCTCAGCGTGGAGGGCGCCTGGCTCCGCTCGCTGGGGCTGTCCTCGCTGGGCGAGCCGCTCACCTCATCCCCCCGGGAAGGCGGTGCCTCTGGGGGGGGCAGGGCGAGGAAGCTCCGCCTCTGGGGCAGACTTCCTGTCAGGGCCATGGACAGGAAGTCTGCCCTGCAGGCCTGCAGCTGTGGCAGGAAGTGGAAGACCTCGGGCATCTGGTCTGCGCCACACGCCACCTGGACAGACACGGAGACACCGTCACCCGTGGCAACGCTACCCGGCGTGACCCTGTGTGTTTTAATAAGACGCTCACAAAGGCTCCAGGGAAAAACCATTTAATGATGTTTTGGTTGAACACAAGCTCTTCCAGATTGTCTACATTACATGAAGTTACAAAAGGCACACAGCGTGGTCCGCCTGCACACGCCGTGGCGATAGCGTGGCGCTGCGCGGCACGACCCAGCCGCTCCACATATCTGTATATATGTACACCGCTGCTGGGGCTTTACAAAAGAGTTAAAATACATGCTGGACTGTAAATGATACAAGCAGTATTGTACAGTTGCACTGTGGTAGAAAAAAAGCCTATGTTTCTTCTACAGACACTCACGGACCAACCAACTGTCAGATTCCCTTCACGTCTGGAAACCATTTATTGCAAATGTCAGGAAACGTTAAGGAAATATTAAATCACCTCCCAGACCATAATATTAATACCCTGTTCTTCCAGAATAAACCTTAGTTGGTTATATATATATTTTTTTAGTAGAATATATTTTCTACAGTAATAACCATTAATTCTATTAAGTTTTGCAATGTTAACACTGTACGTACGTTCATTACCATGACTACTACATACTTAATATTAAAACGAGTTTTCTCCAATATCAACTACTCCTTTTTAAGGGACACATTGTCTGAATAATGAATAGCAGATACTATTATACCTATTACTATGATGTCAAAACATTGTAATATAATAATAATTTGGTTTAATATGATTTTTATCTGGCATCAGATCTGTTAGTGGACCTTGAGTGTCGTCTTTACAGTGTAATATTTACAACATCACAGAGTTGTACAGGTGGTTTCGTTACAGCAGTTACACTCTCCTACTGGTCTCATGCAGTCAACAGTCGCTTGGTTCAATATGCAAACCTCTCGAAACATCCCCGTGTTACAAAAGCACTCTGTTCTGTCAGAAGACACAATGTGTAGCAGAGACAATCATGTTCAAGATATAAATAAGTTTGCAAAATAAAGTTCTGAATAGCAGCTAGTCCACATCATACATTCTCTGAAGTGGCTGTCTTCACACGATCACAGCCATTATGAACCCATACAGTATCTGGTGCATATGTAGTTATTGTAGCCCTTTACAGGCTAGTGACCAGAGCTCCTTCACGTGATCTTCACTAACAATCATCGCAAGTTCTGAGCAAAATACAAAAGGAATATACATGATGAACTTTAACCACAACTAAACTGCCCCCAGCAGAGGGCAGAGCTGAGCATAGTTAAAGTCTAGCAGCTAGCCTGTGTCATTCTGCAGAGCAATGTGCTAACACTGGCTGCCAGAGTTCACATGATGCCTTCAAGATCACATTTTGTTTATTGCATCGTTTTGCATACATACAATGTAGCTGAGCCCCGCTGGTAAAGTGCATCACAAAATCCACCTACATGCCAGATAGACACCACCCACGTCAGACAGACAAACTCCACCCACGTCAGACAGATGTTACAGTCAAATCATTCCTTACATCAACACAGACAGTGTTGGCTGTAATGATGATGTCACAACAAGCAGCAGTGCTCAGCGGGCATAATGTCAGTGATGATGCAATCGGGAAGAGTATTTGCGCAAAAACTTGACCGTCTCCGTGACAACCACGCAAAACATTGTCACCAGCACCGGGTGTGTACAACATTCACCGTGAAGAGTTTATTGCATGAAAACACTGTAGAGAGCTACGTGTGTGTGTGTGCACACATTATACACACACGTGCACGTGTGTGTGTGTGTGAGCATAATGTATGTGTGTGTGTGTGTCTACACACGTGCACGTGTGTGTGTGTGAGCATAATGTATGTGTGTGTGTGTGTGTGTTTGCTAGGTGTGGTTCTTGCTCATGAGCCGGGCCAGGATGTGTTGGATCTGGCACCGCGAGGTGTTCAGGACGTTGCGGCTCCGCGGGCTCCCGGGGGGCCCGGGGGTGCCGGGGGGGCTGGGGGGCGGGGCCTGGGGCGGGCGGCGGCGGGCTCTGCCCCCCAGGTGGGCGGGGCTGCTCTCAGCAGAGCGGCTGCGCTGGATGAAGCTGCCCGGGGAGCCCGGGGAGCCGGGGGAGGGGTACAGCTCCGTTTCCAGCGTGGAGGAGGAGAAGACGTAGGAGGCCAGCCGCCGCAGCTGGTTGGCCCGTGGGGGGGGAGGCCTGTCTTCCTCCAGCTGGAACACACCAATCACAGACAGGGAGGCGGGGCGTTAAGGAGAGTCAGCCAATCCCAGCCAGCAACAGTATAGCCCCGCCCCTCGCCACAGGCCAGTGGTGGTCTGACCACTTTTCATTGGGCGGAACTAACAGCGGTCAGGAAAGCACATGATTGGCTGGGAGTGTCATGGCATTTAACCTCAAAACGGCCTAATCTGCTTTGAACATGAAGAGACCACTGAGTAGCTGTTAGCTGTCTGGGCTAGTTAGCATCTCTGCACAGTTAGCATCCTGCACAGTTAGCATCCTGCACAGTTAGCATCTCTGTACAGTTAGCATCCTGCACAGTTAGCATCCTGCACAGTTAGCATCTCTGTACAGTTAGCATCTGCACAGTTAGCATCCTGCACAGTTAGCATCTCTGGACAGTTAGCATCCTGCACAGTTAGCATCCTGCAGAGTTAGCATCCCTGCACAACACCACAAGTGGAGCACAGAGAGCAGCACAAGACGTGAACACACCTCCTGCTGGACACACGGACACATGAGAGACAGCACAGACGGGTTCACCAAGCACACACACACACACACACACACACACACACAGATGGATGGTGAGAATAGAGGAGTGGAAACAACAGAGGAAAAGGAAAAACAGAAAATAAATAAGGGAAAACTGTCCTAAACTGTGCTTACCCCAAAACCTCTTTAATCTTCAGTGTTGTCCACTGGCTGCTGTCTTCAGGTCAGTCAAATGAGACAAACTGACTTTACAGACGTGTGAGGAAACAGTGTTATGTCACAGGCGTGAGTCCATCCGGGTTAGGGTTAGAGCGACACAGTGCTAACGAGGCTATCACCGCTAGCTCCAGAATGCACTAATAGAAATAGGCTTCAATATATTGGTGGATCAACATGGAACATGTAGAGCAGGGCTGTTCAACTCCGGTCCTGGAGGGCCTCACCCTGCATGTTTTAGATGTCTCCCTGCTCCAACAGCCTGATTCAAATGAATGTGTCGTTATCAGGCTTCTAACAACCTTGAATCAGACGTGTTGGAGCAGGGAGAGATCTAAAACATGCAGGGTGCGGCCCTCCAGGACCGGAGTTGAATAGCCCTGATGTAGATGAATGCCTCTAGTGAAGGCGTGTGCTTGTGTTGTTGTGTTTCTTGTGTTGTGTCACAATGCTGTGTGTTGATGACTTTATTGACTTTAGAGCCAGTCTCCACCACAACCACAGTCGCTAGGTGTTGATACCAAGAGGACAGGATTTTATGGTTCACTTTCTCTAAAATACTTTCCAGGAACAAACCTTCCATGTTAACATTACTCACAATGTGTTGTATAATCTATACACTCTTAATGTGTTCTACCATCTATACACTCACAATGTGGTTCTACCATCTATACACTCAATGTGTTCTACCATCTATACACTCACAATGTGTTCTACCATCTATACACTCACAATGTGGTTCTACCATCTATACACTCAATGTGTTCTATAATCTATACACTCACAATGTGTTCTATAATCTATACATTCACAATGTATTCTATAATCTATACACTCACAATGTGTTCTATAAT
>JAODUK010013549.1:0-10289 GCA_027564635.1 Typhlichthys eigenmanni | reverse complement strand
TATGTCTATAATATATGTGTCTATCTATATATATGTCTATAATATACATGCCTATCTATATATATGTCTATAATATATGTGTCTATCTATATATATGTCTATAATATACATGCCTATCTATATATATGTCTATAATATACATGTCTATCTATATATATGTCTCAGCCAAATGTATATTCTGCTTTTGGTTAAACGCAAAACTAAGGAAAGGAAATAATGCGAAAACTAAATATTTTTAACTTCATTTGTTTTTGGTGACTGAAAGAGTAAAACACATGGGACTTGGTTATTGACAAACATATAGGGACTTTACATAATAATATCTGTGTTCTAGACCATATGTACAAGGTGTTGCCAGTATTTAAAGGTAAAATCAATTACTGCAAGCTAAAGCTAAGATAATATACTCATAATATGTTGCGTATACAGATGCCTGTATACGCCCTGACTCAGATAATAGCAACATAACACACAATGAGTTTCTATGACGCGTAGGACTGCTCTCTCTCTCTCTCTCTCCCTCCCTCTCACCCTCTCTCTCTCTCCCTCCCACTCTCTCTCGGAGGGACTGTTTTGATTTGAGTTTGACGTTAGCAAGAATGACTGACCCTGCCTATAATGGCTGTGGGCACCAACTGAACAACCCCTGCCTGCTCATTGTACCCACTAACAGTCTTATTTCTATTTCTTGTCAGCAAAGGTAATAGTTTCAGTCATGATGGAAATCACTCCACTAAAAACAACCAATCACATGTGTTCATGAGGTTCCCATGGTCCCACAGCATCACAGATATGGATAATGAACACCTGTAAACCCATTAAAACCCACCTTATTCCTGAACAATCTACTGTATGTGCATCATGACAACCAACTGTTTTTAACTGCCGGTCAATTCTCAGACCACACAGAGAGGAGCGATGAGATCAGGATTAAGAGATCAGGATTATGAGATCAGGATGATGAGATCAAGATGATGAGATCAGGATTAAGAGGTCAGGATTATGAGATCAGGATTATGAGATCAGGATTAAGAGATCAGGATTATGAGATCAAGATGATGAGATCAGGATTAAGAGGTCAGGATTATGAGATCAGGATTATGAGATCAGGATTAAGAGGTCAGGATTATGAGATCAGGATTATGAGATCATGATTAAGAGATCAGGATTAAGAGATCAGTATTAAAATATCAGGATTATGAGATCAGGATTATGAGATCAGGATTAAGAGATCAGGATTAAGAGATCAGGATTATGAGATCAGGATTAAGAGATCAGGATTAAGATATCAGGATTATGAGATCAGGATTAAGAGATCAGGATTAACCTGGGCTGTACCAACAATTAAAAAACTTCAATTTTTTATACACAATGAATGGTGGGTTCATATTCTTTTACAGCATTGTAGGATGTAGTTGTTTAAATTGACTCATAAACCACTATCTCTGCCCATGAGGAGAGTCGATATGCCAGGCATAATACAGACGAATGTGTGAGGATTATTCCAGTGCAAAAACAAAACGCATTCAACAAAAAACAATTGCTCTTGTTAATTTTATTTATGATTCACAGAAAAACAAAATAGTGGATTTCTTCCGACCTTCAATAAAACCTACTGTTGTCTTTAAGGACACATATGATAGGCTAAATTATATGCTATTAGCAAAAGCAATATTCCTTTGACGCATTGACTGTGCTCTACAGCCTATCTACAGTATGGCTCTGCCTATCCTTTCACAAATGCGTATACAGTACTGTACCCTTTACGGCTGAATAACATGCAGAAAACATTGTTACTGTGTAAGTAGTTGTAAGACTTGAAGTTCCAAACATCCACACTAACTGAAAAAACATAGCAGACCCCCGGGTCAATGCTGTACAGTACTATAGCCTATTGACGCATCACAGTCAGTCGTCAGTTAAGCACACAGATAAAGCAGCCTTCGTGAAATGTAATTACCATATTGGCTAGTTAAAAGATAAAAACTACTTGTTAATAAAGAATATCGCAAAAAAAGTATACTATAGGATAATAACAGACAGTTGGGTGTAAACACTACAACCACAAATTAATAACCAGGCCAGTTATTGATGCGCTGTGAATTATGGGAAATGATGGAACTCAAATTAATAATAAGGTGGAAATGATGAAAGTTACCTGTAAGGACCATCGTGCTGCAGTACCATGCTAGGTTTTAGCTATAAACATGCTCACCTAGCTAGCATGTTCTGTGAGACATGGTAGGTATGAATTATGCCACACAAACACATGGCTGAGATCCATGATCCAGCCTTCAGCAGACAAGGAACGACACCTCCTTAACACCACTTGCTAGCTTGCTTTAACACTTCCTGATCTGTCAATCATATCAGCTGCTTAGCTCTGGACAGACATATGATTGGTTGAAATGTCTACTGCAAGAATGTATTTTATTTGTTTGTGTTCACTTATATTACTGGTACAAGCAATACAACCAGTGGACCTCAAATGTTTTAGTAAAAAGGGCCAATTCCCTGCCCTTTTGGGGGTCCTACTAGGGTTGGGACAATACAATAACAATACATTTCACAATAGAGTAGTGATATCTGACAATATGATAGAATATTCATTAAACAAGTAATTTAACACATATGTAAGACTAACAAATACCTATATTTGTTAACATATATTTTATTAATGCAAGACTGGTAGTTTTCATAACGACCCCCCCCCCCCCCATCCTAGTCTCTTCTATGTTGTCTCTAGAGATGATGATGATCATTCATATTGTGAAGGATCCCCACACTATGGCTCAAGCCCAGTCTCACACAGTGGCCCTCATTTATCAATCTAACGTTGAAACTAGCGCCGATCCGAGCGCAGAATTCATCTTACGATAGTACTCATGTGTAATTTATGAAACCGTTCGTAACTTGCCAAACAAGCAAAAGAATGATCGCACGTTGATAAATGTGGCGGTGGAAAACAGGAGTAATTTAAATACCACACCCTTAAATATGCTGGACTAAGAGGCCTCGCCCCTAGAGTTTACGACATGGAGAGTTGCAATATGTTCAAGAAGAGACACTTCTCTCGACCGGCTCTGAGAAGAGGAATGCGAAACAGCTACGCACCATCTTTGTCCTGGCCGGTTAAAGCCTTAATAATATAGGCATACTAGCAGTCTATAATAGAAGGCATATAGCCAATTTATCATAACCTATTTAAATAGAAGGTTGGGAAGTTTATTTATTTGTCAATTTTTATGATGTTTCAGATCAATCAGATGTTATGGTGTTCATCTGTTCAAATTAACCTGAATATAGTGAACCACTACATCTAGAGGGCTCATTCTGTCACCATGATCAAATAACAGCCTGTTAATCTGCAGAACCTCGCAGGCCAAAGCACCTTTCTCTGTCATGCACGTAGAGTATGGCTCTATGCTACAGTTCCCTCCGCCGATATAGACTGACTTTATAAAATATAATATTTTGCCATAATCTATATAGCCTATATTTAACAACCCGATACGAGTTTAAAGACTGTTTAATGAATATCCGGACCTGTTTTTGGCTGTGCTTAGCAGACTACAGCTGTTTTGGCAATCTAGATTGTCAGCGTTGGATGGGATCATCAAATAATAACACCCTGTTAGCCTGCGCTGCAGAACAGGCTACATGATGCTGCTTTCTCTGGCTTGCAGGCTATAGGCTTCCTCCCACGGACTACACTGGTCTTAAAATATCATATTTTGCAGTCATATATTTAAATGAATATCTACTCTTAAATGCCTGTCAGAAGCAGAAGATGGTCTAAAAACAACTCACAGATAATTATCTGCCACCTCCACTATGCTGCACCACCAGTAAGTTGACTCGAAAACTTGCGTACACGAGTTGAGACTTGGCGTGAGATTTGATCGTTGCCACCGCTTACGTCCAAATCGGTCCAGATTGATAAATACTGACCTTTGTGTGGAAATGAAACACAGGTTTCTGTCGTGCACACGTTTCATAAATGAGGGCCAGTGTGTTGTTGGAAATGAACAGAAATGACTCTGCTGTCAAGGAAACCATGTTTCCTTTTGTTAACAGTAAATATTTCAGTTAACCACTCTGTTGTAGTATGTCACTTTTTGAGATACTTATATCAAGGGGAAACAAATTTCTTAGATGTGGATTTATTCAAACAAATATGTGACATTCAACTTCTCTGAATAAATCATTATTGATTTTTGACTATTCTTGTTCCATTAAGATGTAATTAAGGGTTAAACTGGGTTAACCAATGAGGAGAGATTGATTATTACAATTACAATAAGGAGACGCTTTTATCAAAAGAGACTTACAATGAGTACAATTACATGGAGCAGGTTAGGCATATTGTTCAAGGAAGCTTACAGGTAGGTCAACTCCGGGGTTTAAACCCATGACCTTCTGGCCGAGAGACCAACACCCAGGCCTCAATACCATCCTACCCCCGTATGGGTGTAGTTATGTGTGTATAGCCTAATTAGTCTAGTTAGTCTAAATGGTATAGAGAAATACTAAATACTCAGCAGTTTCATTCTGTTTCCATTCTGAAATATTAGTTTGGGGAAACCATGTGACCATGACAACATGTGTGTTCATCATTTGGGAACACGTTGATGGACAACTGGACTGGTTACCAGTGGAACCAGTAGTGAACTGGCAGTAACCCAGTGGAACCAGTAGTTCATCACTGGCCACCAGCAGAGAACCAGTAAACCCAGTGACACACCAGAGGAATGAGCACCTGGCTTGTCTCTGCCCATCAATATGCTCGCCTCTTATTGGCTGGCTGAGTCTCTTACCGGTCTCTGTGGTCCAGTGGGCTCAGACTCTCTCCTGCGGGGGCGGGCAGAGGGAAGTGAGTGACAGGGCGACTGGGCGGGACTTCCACCACTCCTTCTAGAAGCCTCCTCCTCCGGCAGAGGAACCATCGACCTGCTATCACGAGACTTGGGCCTAACAACCATCTCCCCTGTAAGACAGAACTAACCAGTTAACTACCGAGTAGAACTAACCAGTTAATTACCGAGTAGAACTAACCAGTTAATTACTGAGTAGAACTAACAACTAACTACTGAGTAGAACCAGAGTTAATTTTGATAACAATTTTAGATTTAGTCTTTAGACAAAAATATAATCCTAAATAGTTTTAGTCTAGTCTTAGTCGACAAAGTCATTAAAATGTAATCTATTTTTGTGAAAATGTTTAGTCTATTTAAACAAATGCAAAAGTATAATACAGGTACAGCCTTTTGCATGCAGATGGTAGCATAGTTGATAGTCAAGCGAACCCTTTATTCAGCCTGGTAGCACAATTTTACAAGATGTTTTTTCTCTTCAAATTATACTCATCCATAAGGAATCCGGATTAGCGCTAATTGGCTATTTGTTAACTTTGATCCGTTTTTTTCTCACTATGTCCTACTGTCTCACCAGCCAAACTTTACATTGTGCAGACCAATTATGTGTGCAGTTACGGTAAATCATACGCAGGCAGTTTATACATTTATGTGTGCAATTACGATAAATCATATATGAGTTTACTGGACTAGGTGGAGAGATTATATCTCCACACTTGCCTGAGAACGCCTCCGGATACCCCAGTCAGAGCTGGTTAATGTGACTTGGGAAAGGGAAGTTTGGAGTAAAGCGGGTAAAGATGGATGGATGGATGGATGGATTATACCACGAACGTCAATGAAAATACATCTTAAATTTAGTGATAGTTTTTATTATCAGTGATATATTTTCATCTTGTTAACGACTCGTTTTGTCATGGATAACGGGTCGTTGACTAAGTATTTTCATCATAGTTTTTATCAACGAAATGAACAAGTAAGAATAAGTAAGACTAACCAGTTAACTACTGTAGTTCTAATATGCTAATTACTTCATAGAACTAACCAGTAAACTTGCTACTAACAGATAACTACTGATTAGAACCAACCAGTTAACTACTGAATAATACTAACCAGTTCACTACTGAGTAGTATTACCAGTTAACTAGCTATGAACAAGTACTAACCAGGTAACTACTGAGTAGAACTAACAAGTGAACTTCTGAGTAGTCCTAACCAGTTAACTACTGAGAAGAACTACCCAATTGACTACTGAGTTACGTAGCCATTTACGTAGCTGCTAACAAGTACTAACCAGTTAACTACTGAGTAGAACTAACTGGCTCTCCTACAAGACAGCATTAACATGTTAACTACTGCGTAGAACTAACCAATTACATACTAACAAGTCCTAACCAGCTCTTCTGGAGGACAGCATTAAGTGGTTTTAACTAACTAGTTCTACCATGCTAACTAGTACTGACCTGTTTAACACTAAAGCTAAAACTACACTAAGGCGTGGATTAGCGAATGGGTGTCATCTAGCGACAGCCTAATTAACATTTTAGTCGTTGCGATTGTGCGTGTCCCACAAGAGGACGCTCTTTCAGCTATCTTCTGAGTCTGCGTGGAAACCCATAAAAAAGCAACAAGGAAGTTGTGGGACTATTACTGACAGCTAGTAAAGAGCGAACCACAACACTGACACAAAAATCTAGTAGCCTTGTGCTTGCATTATTAAATGTAGGCCTTCCTCTGCCTTTTGTTAATTAAAAATTAAATGAAGAGGCGACAAAGGAGTCATAGGAAACATAAACCGGCGAGCAACACAGCACATACTGGTAACTAGTAACAGATAATCACCTCCTGCTAACCATACTAACCAGTAACAGATAACACCTCCTGCTAACCATATAACTAGTAACAAGTAACAGCTCCTGCTATCTATACTAACTAGTAACAGATAACAACCTCCTGCTAACCATAATAACTAGTAACAGATAACCACCTCCTGCTAACCAGTAACAGATAACACCTCCTGCTAACCATACTAACTAGTAACAGGTAACACCTCCTGTTAACCATAATAACTAGTAACAGATAACCACCTCCTGCTAACCATAATAACTAGTAACAGGTAACCACCTCCTGCTCTCTGCCTCCTCCTGTCATCCTCCTCTAGGGGCCGGAGCTCCTCTGGCTCCTCGTCTGTTGTTCCTGACGTGGTTGGCTGAAAATCTCGAAGCTCTGCCTCCTTGTCGATGATCACCCACTCCTTGCTGTCAAAGTCTTCCTCCTCAGCCAATGGGACAGAGCGGATGAATGCGTTGCTGTGGGCTTCTTGGTCCAACGAACCCACTGACGCTTCCTGCCGACCACTGGCTTGTCGGTCGCTACGGTAACCAGCCTCCACCGACAACATCTGTGCTGGCTGTGACGAGTAGGCCTGTCTGGATGGAGAGCCCAGTAGGTCAACCCTGGACCTACCGCGTGCGCACACACACACACACACACACACACACATTACCTGTCACACACATGAGTGTCTTAGGAAGAATACCAGGACGTTTCAACCGGGAGCCCAACTGCGCTAACCCCAGTTCCCTAACTCACAGCGTGGTATTGAATGCATGTTGGGCTGCGCTAACCCCAGTTCCCTAACTCACAGCATGGTATTGAATGCATGTTGGGCTGGGTCTTCCTTGACAAACGTGCAGGCATTTGAACTACATTTGGTCCCGATACCTTTTTGTTCATCTTAACATGTTAACAAAGTTGACTAAATGTTTGAAACTGTAAAATCTGAGGTTTTTAAATCTGAAACAGTTTTTAGATATAATAATAATAATAATAATAATAATAATAATAATAATAATGGGTAGTGCGGGTGAACTGGGAACGTCTGGAGGAGGCCCTTGTGCGTGAGATCGGTCTACATATGTTTTGTGGATCTGGAGAAGGCGTATGACCGGGTACCCTGGGAGATACTGTGGGAGGTGCTGCGGGAGTCTGGGGTGAGGGGGTCCCTTTTAAGGGCAATCCAATCCCTGTATGCTCTAAGCGAGAGCTGTGTACGGATTCTCAGCAGTAAATCGGATTTGTTCCAGGTGGAAGTTGGTCTCTGCCAGGGCTGCGCTTTGTCACCAATCCTGTTTGTGATATTCATGGACAGGATATAGAGGCGTAGTCGTGGTGGGGAGGGGTTGCGGTTTGGTGGCCTGGGGATCTCATCGCTGCTTTTTGCAGATAATGTGGTCCTGATGGCATCGGTACATGACCTCCAGCACTCACTGGATTGGTTCGCAGCCGAGTGTGAAGCGGCTGGGATGAGGATTAGCACCCCTAAATCTGAGTCCATGGTTCTCAGCAGGAAACCGATGGAGTGCCTACTCCCAAGAGTACCTCGGGTCTTGGGGACATTGGAGATTGGACAGAGAATCGAAGCGGTCGCGGTAGTACAATTACTTTACTGCACCGTTGTGACATAAAGAGAGCTGAGCCGGAAGGCAAAGCTGTCGATCTTATGGGCAATTTTCGTTCCTACTGTCGGGATCCCCAAGACAGAGCTGGATAATGTGGCTCGGGAAAGAGAAGTTTGGGGTCCCCATCTGAAGCTGCTGCCTCCGCGACCCGACAACGGATGAGTGGATGAAGATGGATGGACTCTTTGATCCCACTATAGTAAGCACACAGTCTAAAGCGCAAGGTGCAAACTGCACCTGCACCGTGTCCAAATCCATTTTTTGCTAGTTTTTTGGTGGATAAACGGTTGTTGCGCCAGGTGCATGGTTCAAAAGGGTTGTTATTACTCTCTTCATGGGTGTGTTTTTGGCGTAACATACAATAAATATCCAGGACCCTTGGCAGATTGCTGCTGGTATCTTACCTCTGTGCTCTACACCTAACCCTGTATCTAACCTCTGTGCTCTACACCTAACCCTGTATCTAACCTCTGTGCTCTACACCTAACCCTGTATCTTACCTCTGTGCTCTACACCTAACCCTGTATCTAACCTCTGTGCTCTACACCTAACCCTGTATCTTACCTCTGTGCTCTACACCTAACCCTGTATCTAACTTCTGTGCTCTACCCCTAACCCTGTATGTTACCTCTGTGCTCTACACCTAACCCTGTATCTAACCTCTGTGCTCTACACCTAACCCTGTATGTTACCTCTGTGCTCTACACCTAACCCTGTATCTAACCTCTGTGCTCTACACCTAACGCTGTATCTTACCTCTGTCCATATGCTTCGCCCCGCCCCTCTGCAGCTGACAGCCGCTCAGATTCGGGGCTGTTGATTCGTCGGTATCGCAGTGATCGGAGTTGAGCGCCGGGAGACTCTGGCCCTGCCAGCGCACCCCCCCGAGCCGCCTCCTCCTCCTGCACACAGGAAGTCAATTCATCAGCACTACCAAACAGGTCAACGGTAGTAATTGAAGAGGAAACGAATTCCTAATTCCAAATAGTCAATGCTTGTGATTATATAAATGTATCACACATACACATATATACTATATATACCATAGGCAGCGTTTCTGGTTATCCGGTAATTGCCGGACTTTGACCAGAAAAATCTGAAAACGTCCAACAAATGTATACATCTGGGTGAAAATAATTCACTCTAAGAACAATATAAATTGTATTAAAAAATGTCCACATCTTTTTACGGTAGGTTTGCGTATGCATAACAAAACAGCCATTAGCGAACATGTTTAATATACTATAAAGTGTGCTGCCGCACGCACCATAACAACAACAGTAACAAGTGCGAGAGATCCGTAAAACAGACAAACAAGCAAAATGTATAAAACAGGATATTTTATGAAAGAAAGCAGGACTAATGACAAAAACCACCATGAATCCAGGTAAGGCCACAAACGGCTCTGTTGTCGACTGCACACGTTAAATAGACCCACAGACAGGTTTTGAAAATAATACGTCACATCATATAAAGTTACAGGCTACAGCTTGCATTTTAACAAACATTATACAAATCATGTTCACATTACTTACGTTTACTTGGCGTAAATGCCATAAACATAGCAATATCAATAACCGGTAACGTAGCTATAAATAAACACAAAGGTAGGGGGTGCCTTGTAAAGTGACAGGGGAAAGTAGGTTGCCTTGTATAGTGACAGGGGCAAGTAGGATGCCTTGTAAAGTGACAGGGGCAAATAAGGTGCCTTGTATAGTGACAGGGGCAAGTAGGGTGCCTTGTAAAGTGACAGGGGTAAATAAGATGCCTTGTAAAGTGACAGGGGCAAGTAGGGTGCCTTGTAAAGTGGCAGGGGCAAATAAGGTGCCTTGTAAAGTGACAGGGGCAAGTAGGGTGCCTTGTAAAGTGACAGGGGAAAGTAGGGTGCCTTGTATAGTGACAGGGGCAAGTAGCCTTGTAAAGTGACAGGGGCAAGTAGGGTGCCTTGTAAAGT
>JAODUK010013530.1:0-13198 GCA_027564635.1 Typhlichthys eigenmanni | reverse complement strand
ACACAGGGCCCAACAGCTGTTTGTCTTGGCTTTGGTTTATTGACCTGTACCTACATACCTTTCTTTCTTTCTTTCTTATATAAACTGCTAGATAACATAGCAACCAGGGCAACATGCATCTCTAGATGTATTGATTCTATGTCTAGCCTGCATCCATGAATAGCATGCGTGTGTTTTAGCTTATGTTCCCTACATGGAAGACTTTGTTGCGTTATACGTGGGACTGCCGAGCTCTGTGACGCCGTGTCCTAATCGTGCAATTGCTTTGCTGTGCGGCCATGTTGTTTCTTTGATGCCGTTTCACAGGCATCAGCACAGTCGCTTCAAAGCCCGCCGCCGCGTCTGAGCACGAAGATGTGTCACTGCACGTTTGTATGTCGCCGCGGTCGGATGCCAGTAACTGTCACTCGACGTTTAAATGCCTGTCCAACTCTATCGTTCCCACACGGCATGCGCTTTCCCGCCACAGCTTTGTGAAGACGCTCAGAGCCTGCCGTTTATCGACGCCGGGGATGTCAACCGTCCTGCCTCGCTCGACTCTCTCGTTTTGTTTAGTAACGCGCTGTGTTCTCTGCGTATTTAGCATCGGTGTTCTGTATCGGTATCGTGTTTTCTACGCGTTTAGCATCGGTTCCGTTTAGCATCAGTACTATGGGTGTACCGATCCAACGATACGCATCGGAAAAAAGGTTTTAACATTAACGGTGCAACTACATCGATTTGCCAACACTATTTAAATTTATCAATTTAAATATTAGATTAACCGGTCGATGCACTGGTTCTAAAGTTATGAACCGGTCAACCGGATGACGCATGTGCCGCATGTTACATAGTTATCTTATTAATTGTTCCTTTAACAATAATATAGAGCGCGCATAGCATTGGAAGCCAGACAGTCGGACATCGTAAATAAATCTTGCTTCATAACAACAATGCCAGTTTCTTAACCAGTAAGAGTTCAATTCAACATTACAAGGCAAAGGCAACAAGCCTCATAATCAATAATGTGTCTCCCCCTGCCAGACCCGCCGGAGTTCGGCCCCGGTCAGCCGAAGCAGATCCAGGTTTTGGAGGACGACACGGCCACCTTCCCGCTGCTGGTCTCCGGCAACCCGGAGGAGATCTCCTGCACGTGGCTCCACAACAAGGAGCGGATCCTCAAAGGTGATACGCCCCCCTCCACACACACACACACACACACACATCTTCTTCTTCCCCTCTGTGACGGCTCTACAGCCGCGTGCCGCTTTAGCTGAGCAAGCAGATGGGTGCCGTTCGGGCACTGAATAAAACATGGCAGGTTAGCCGGCGAGGGAGCCCTGCCAAATGTGATTCTCATTATGGCTCTAATGTATGCAGTCGAAATGAGGACTGCTGTCTCTCTGAATACTACACAGCCATTCTAAAGCCAGCTTCACCTCCCCGTCTGTGTCATTGAGGGCCTATTAAAGAAACTACTCTCTCCATTACATCCATTACTATCATTGTAGCCTCCTCTCAACAACATGCTGTATGTTTAATGTGAAATCCTGCCTATTAATTCAGCCTGCCCTGACATAGAAGGCAGCTTTCTCTCTTTCTCTCTCTCTCACTCTCTCTCTCTCACACACACACAACATTGTTGTAGGGGTGTCAGAGGCCTGCTGCCAGTCAATAATGCAGGATTGGATGTCAGAGTCCGCTGGAGCGAGGACATGTGGCTGATGAGTGTATGCTGAGTACTGAAATGACTGTGTGTTATTCTCATGGGTGTGTGTGTGTGTGTGTGTGTGTGTGTCTGCGTGTGAATGCATGTGTGTCTGATCCTGTGTGTGTGCGTATGTATATGCGTGTGCATGCGTCTGAGTTTGTGTGTGCATGTGTGTTCGTGTGTGTGTGCGCGTGTGTGTGTGTGCATCTACGTGTGTGTGTGTGTGTGTGTGCGTGTGCGTGCGTGCGTCTGCTTGCAGAGCGCTACCAGTGGTCAGATGACTCCTCCCTGGAGATCGCCAACGTGACAAGGAGAGACGCTGGTGTTTACACCGTGCAGTGTGACAACGAGCAGGGAGCCAACCACACCTCTATCACCCTGGACGTCCAGTGTGAGACACACACACACACACGCACACATGCACACACACACACACATTCACACACTCACACACGCACAAGCACGTACACACGCGCGCGCGCACACACACACGACACGCACAAAGTGGTGTGCGTGTTGTGTGTGTGCGTTTGCGTGGAGGAGGGACATGAACTGTCAGAGGGTTCAAACCAAAACAATAAAGTTAATCTTATTTTATAACATTGTTTCTATAACAAAACAATTGCAAAGCCTAACACAAATATAAAGTATAACTTCAAGCACACTAGGGTTTAAAACCTTTCCTGCACATATTTCAGTTTGAATTTAGTATTTTCTGTATTGTGTCGCTTCTATTTGACAAACAAATAAAACAACCTACCTAGCTATGTACAGTAAGAGCGCATGTTAGCATAGTTACATGTGATTGTTACACACTAATGGAAAACGCATGCATTACAGTAATACACGTTAGTGCGCACGTGTGTTCTGCCAGATGAATGTGTGTGAGCGCTTCATATCCCACATACAGAATTATTCTGTTTATCCAGAAGCAATATCATTAGAAAGTGAAAGCATGTTGTGACATCTGCTACCATACTGACAAACAGCGATTGGATTACAAGCGGGAACTGCGACAAGCCATAACATATGATTCAAATATGACTAACAAAAAATGTGGGACCTTCAAAAATAACACCAACACGAAATGAGTTATGAGGAGTCTGCATGACAAAAAGCAAAATATCCAAACACTCACAGCGGAACTATTACGTAGTAAATCGAGTGAAACTATTGCTATAGCTGTGAAACAGAAATAAATAGATTCCAATAAAATATATGGGTGGGGAACCGATTGGGTAGTATTTCCTGCTGCGTTCCTGTTTACTAGCAAAGACACAGGCAAGGAATCATTGTGCCACCGCGGTCCCTAATGGCTTTTGAGTGACTTCTTTAATGTGTAAGGGGCGCAGGGTGTGGCATGTCAGCCGTGGATTACAGCCTCATCTGCCCTCGATTGTGCAGGATCTGTGCCGTGCCATCAGGGTCAGCTTCGCTGGAAATCAATAGGTCTTGCATGAGCGAATGGGACCTCAGCATTGCGGGAGAATGCTGTTTAGGCTCTGTAGGTCCTGCAGGTATTCTGAAACGCAGATATGAACGTCATAATAACAGCAAAATACACGTTTACAGAGCAAAACAACTGAAATATATAGAAATATAAATGACGTACTGTACATACATTAGGCATGTGCAAATATTTGAGTGTTAAGTACAGTGTATGTTTGTGTGTGTGTGTGTGTAAATTCTTAATGTGTGTGGCTGTATTTATAAATATACAGTACATGTTATTGCATGTCACAAACACAATGACAGAGACACTGGTGTAACACGTGTGTGTGTTTGTATGTATATATATATATATATATATATATATATATATATACACAAGTCTAATTCCCAGCGTTTGCTCAGAATCTGAAGCGGTTTCTTACAGTGTAGCTTGGTCAATGAAGTAACTGATGTGTCTGACGTTTTCTGATTCTGTAAACACGTCCAACATCCAAGGCTGAATAATATCAAAGCCTCCTAGCACATGCATGCACAAACACGCTTACACACACACACAAATAGAAATTAGAATGCAGCACAACGTATACTGTACGTAGGCCTCTATCTCCACAAGCGCCCGTACTCCAGCCGTCAGCCTCAGGCTCTTGGCCTCCGATAGTGATGATTTAATAATAACAGTGTTGAGAATCTAGGTCTGGCTGTTCCACCAGAAGCCCGTAGCACAAACCTAATGGATAGCACTGTCCCGACGCGATTGGGCCTGGCAGTTGTAGGTATCCATAATGTATGGGCATTGTAATAGCTTTTATGGGTGCCGGTGTAACCCACTTAACAACGTTGTTCCATGTTAAAAGTCAGGCGGTACAGCGAGTCGTGTCCCCCCCCCCGGCTAAAGCTGGGCAGGGTTAAGTGAGCAAGTCTGCGTGCTGCCTGCGAGAACACATTGGAAGCAGACATGCTGGCACTAATGGTCCTGCTCTTGTAAGAACATGACACCCACGGGAGAGACACCGCGGGGGAGCGGCTGGAGAGGAGCGCAGCCCCGCCCCCGGAGCGCGCGCGCATGACAACCGCTCCTGACGACCCACGCCTGACGACGACGCATGACGACGGTGTATGACGAAGCGCCTTAAGGAGAAGCGGCATTGGCATGAAACACAGCTGTCATCTATGTCTGCCCAGAAGGCCTTCCGCGCCTCACCACCCAATGTGTTGGGGGTGGGGGGGTAATTGTATTGTATTTCCAGCACAGTGGACGAATTGGGAAATGGGTTATGAGCAAAGCGAATACGAACGCGGTGCGGCGTAATGTAATTATGGCATAACATAATACAATGCCTGTGTAATGGCTTGCCAAATGGCTGGTTGGTCTCTGGTTGCCATGTTAACCTTAAGTCTCGCTGCTTCGGCTTCGGTTTCTCTCCCCCCCTCCTCCCCTCCTCCTCCCCTCCCCTCACCCCCTAAGATGCCCCGAGTGTGAAGATGGAGAAGGACCCGGTTTACGTGAACATCGGGGGCACGGCGGACCTGATGTGCGTGGCGGACGCCAACCCCGTTGTGCCTGGCATGTTCTCCTGGAAATGGCTGGTGAGACGGTCGCCACGCGCGTGTGAAACGCACGCACGCACACACACACACACACACACACACACACACACACACACCCCGTTCCTATATAGCTCTATGCCACAAACAGGTCTGCAGACGCTCACACGACCATCAACTGGTAAGCATAAACGCGCGGACGCATGCACGTGCACACACACGCACACACACACACACACAGACTCAAAAGCAATCTTA
Organism: Typhlichthys eigenmanni; assembly: GCA_027564635.1. NCBI lineage: Eukaryota > Metazoa > Chordata > Actinopteri > Percopsiformes > Amblyopsidae > Typhlichthys > Typhlichthys eigenmanni. The sequence continues at coordinate 8,253 of JAODUK010013530.1, read as the reverse complement.
TTTTCATTATCTGACTTCCATTCTATTATTTTATCCGTTTTATCACTGCCCCCTGAATGCACAGATGCACCATATTTCACCGGCTTTAACTACCTCTCGGCCCGGCCCGATCCACACTCGGCCCAAATCCAGAGAAATAGCTTTCATTACGGCTGCTTGGCTAAAGGGCACATTCGTCAGCGGGGCCTGGTCTTTGTTTCTAGCGTCTCTGTCCCCCCCCCCCCCCCCACACCTCCCACCGCCCTCCCCCTCCAGCCGCTGGCTGTCCTCCTCCTCCTCCTCCTTCCCTCTCTTCACCCATCCTCCCTCCTCCTCTAACCGTTGGCATTATCTTTCTCTGTCCCTGCCGCTCTTTTTCTCCAATACCTCCTTGCCACCCCCCACACACACACACACACACACACACACACACACACTCACCACCAATGAGTGAGTGATGCCTTGCAAGGGAAGCAGAAAAACGAGGAAGATAGGTAGTTTCGACACTGAGGGAGAGTGGAAAATGGCCGAGGGTGTGTGTGTGTGTGTGTGTGTGTGGTGGGGGGGCGGGGGTGTCTGCTCTCTCTCCCCCCCTCCTCAATCTGTCTCCCTCCCACAGGGGGAGGACGAGGTGGAGGCGTGGGAGGCGGGGACGTGGCGAGACGACACGGGGCTGCTGACCATCCACAACGTGACGAAGGCCCGCGCCGGACACTACAGCTGCACCGCCGATAACGGCATAGTGCCCCCTGCCAGTGCGGAGGTGCAGTTGGTTGTGCACTGTGAGTACACAGCGTAGGGTTCCTGCAGTAGAAACCATGAGAAGGTTGGGCCCCGAAAATTAAACAAATGGGGAATATTGAGTTGGTTGGTTCAGCAATTAAAGGTGGAGTCAGCGATGCTAATCCAATACATTCTTTGTCAAATGTAGTGAATAGCTCCTCACGGCGCTAGCTGTGTGTGCACTGAAAAGATAATCTGCCGTTTCTACACAGCCCTGTCTCTGTAAATGGGAACACAAACACAATCCTATCCTTGTCAATGGGTGTACAATGTTGGGGCCAGAGCCTCAGAGGGAGCCATCTGGAGAGCAGTCCATCTACACTGTTTGAACTTTTCAAAAAAAAAAAAAAAAACTTTGCAGTTGATTGGATTAATCATCTGTCTGCTGTTTTTGTTTTCCAAGTTGGTTTCAAGTATCTTTCGCTGTCGTCACACCTTAATCACGCCCGTAGGTATCTGTACGATGCTGATTGGTCAGTAAAGTTTTAACTTGTTCTCAGTTGCCATGATTCTCACGCAAAGTCAAACTGAACTGACCATCCTGATCAATGTTATCTCCAAAATCCCTGCCTGCCTTTAAATACAAAAACAGCTATATATTTAAAAAAAATGTATTGACAGAAATGACCTTGAACTCTGTTTCTATGGCCGTGCACAGGACCAACGTGCACAACCTTGCGCGTACAACATGCATTCCTCTGTGCTGTGCAGTCAAACCGGAGATCCAGAAGGGACCTCAGTGGAGGAAGACGGCAAGTAGGGGCGATGGCACCACTAAGGCCGAGGTGCTGTGCCAGGCGGAGGGTATCCCTCGGGTGGAGTTCTCCTGGGCGAAGAACGGTGCTCCCCTGGATTTTGCTAATCCCAGGTCAGATTAAGATGGCTCCACACTACAGTATTTTTAGCCCGATTCTGGGTCCGATTTACTGCTTTTGACAAACGCGGGATATGAGGCTGGTTGGAACTGATCATCTGCCTAAATGATCCTGTAGCGTGAGGTGTTTACAGACCGAACTGGCTCGGAGGCTCCCAAAATTAGAATCGTAAATGTCAACCAGGTTTGATCTTTATGACTTGAAATCCTGTAGTGTGAAAGGTACAGCGATTGTAACGCCAGCGTAATCTCGTAATTTCACCAATGAGACGTGAGCTGACTGGGAGTCACAACAACATTGCCATAGATACTAGCCACCACGTAAGGTACGTAGCTGTAGCCTACAGTACTTTCCAGATCTGGCTGCAAAATTAAATAATGTTTTTTCTGTTTTCTCAGTCATATCTTGACTTCCTCCAGAGTTTTGTTCTCTGTGGAAAAAATTTTGCACACTCGAGTGTGGCAATGGCAATCTGTGTATTGACGACATGAATGACAGTCCACCTCCCAGTTTGTTTTGCTCACGTTTGACACGCGAGTTTCTGTGAGATCCCACGTCCCTGGAATCGCCACTATGAACTATGAAATCCTTTGGGATCATCTCAATGTGTGTGGTGTTGCAACTTGAGTGAATCGTCTAGTGTGCGGTTATGTAGGATTAAAAAATAACTAAGATCTGTCGTTATATCTGTGGTACCCAACATTTTTAAAATCAGTTAAGATTTGAAAATCTTCTAGTGTGGGGTTTAGAGATCTTTAGAGAGCCCACTGTGGACCAGTACAGCATTAATTTACATGTGGTTTTACCTCTGCTGTACTGTATGAGCAACGCTGACACCCGGGCACTTCTTCTGTCTGTCAGCATTTAGTTGAATTTTAATGAAGCCTCACAATAACAGGCATTATTATAATATGCATATCCCTGTGCCATTTTAACCAATAAATCCAGACTTGGTACGTTCTACACTTGGCTTTTAACTATGCAAATACCTGTTTAATAATCCCTCTTTGATGTGTGAAATTGGGTGATTTAGTCCACATGTGCCGGACAGCACAGGCCCCTGCTCAGGGCTAATCCCCTCGCCCCGATCCCCCCACACACCCCCGTGTGAATGAGTGCGCACCTCTTCACGTGCGCACTCGCCTGCCTCCCGTATGTCTAGACATAGTGCGAATTGTGTGGGGGCGGGGGGGGGTTGACCCCCGCCCTTAATTAAACACATGGAACCCCCCCCCCCAATGATGTTTAAAGAGCATGTTGAGGTAGGGAAAGGGGTAATGGGGGGGGGAGGGTCCACATATATGTATACTGTATATCCTTCTTGTAGATTACAGTAACTGTAATTATAAATATTACAATATATTTTCCATATTAATTCCTGGAAGAATTGTAAAATATGATTTCAGACACCCCTAAAGTATTTCTGCAGCAAACAGTTTTGGGGTAAATCTGCAGCAAACTGTTTTGGGGTAAATTGACTTTGTTTCAGGCCATGCATGGTAGATTTAGCCATGCATGGTAGACGCTGCTTAGGTAACGTCAGCCTCCACAGTGCCGTTGGTGACATGCCCACTTATTTATACGTTTGCTTCCTTTGAATTACATTACAGTGCTCTATCTTGCTATTCCACTATATCTGGTCCAGGTATAATGATTACATTACAGTGCTCTATCTTGTCTTTATTCCACTCTCTCTGGTCCAGGTATAATGATTACATTACAGTGCTCTATCTTGTCTTTATTCCACTCTCTCTGGTCCAGGTATAATGATTACATTACAGTGCTCCATCTTGTCGTTAGTCCACTCTCTCTGGTCCAGGTATAATGATTACATTACAGTGCTCCATCTTGTTAATATTCACTATCTCTGGTCCAGGTATAATGAGCGCACTGTGAGAGAGGGGTCCTTCCACACCTCTGTGGTGCAGGTGGTCAACGTGAGCGCTGCTCTGGACTACGCACTGTTCACCTGCACGGCTAGCAACCCCCTGGGCGAAGACGCCCTGGACATCCAGCTCGTCAGCACAAGTAGGCGGTTATTAACAGTACGCCAGTATGCCTAGTCTGGAAACATTAATCTGACCTGCACAAAATGTTCCACTGTAGCTTCCAGTCAGACCTGCAGTATTTTGTACTCTTCCTTAACTACCTAACTACCTACCCAACTAACTAAAATGTTGTCATTGCAGCTTCCAATCAGACTTGCACTTTTTATGAAGTATTTTGTTATTGTGTTTACATGTTGCCTTGTAGCTTCCAAATAGACATGCATATTATTTATTTTTTTCATATTTTGTCATCGTTCCTCGTAACTAAAATGTTTTTGTAGCTTCCATGATGTGTATATTTTAATACTGTGTGTTTCAGTACACTGATATCTTTCTTGGGGAATTTTCCACTTCTCGAAAAGCCTTACCAATGAAAAAGAGTTACCAATGCTGTATGTAGTGTTGTACTGTAACCCTCTAAATCTGATATTGTTTAAGTGATAGTTTGCTCTGACTTATATGAAGGTCAGACCACATTTACGAAGCAATAATTCCATGGATCTCAGTTAACACCTAAAGGTTCCTAGTCTTTCCTGCAAGTGTACCGTATGCGCTAGGTCAGTGGCAAACTGTATCGTATCAAGGTCAAGGGTTGGGTCACATTATGCATGGAGATCATGCACATCACATTTATGCCAGCTGGAACCATTTTCTCTTGGCCCTACTTTGGCAGGAGCTCAAAATAATTGAGCTTAAGCAGCCTTGTCCAAGAACTTATCTTTTCTTCACCCCTCTACAGAACCATTAAAATGGTGGTCCCTCTAGTATAGAATTCTCACTTGTAGAGAGAGCGGGGAGAGTTTCTCTGGAGGGTCAAGACTTTAAGGAATCTTATTCCATTGCCGTATCACCGCCTTATCACTGAGCCTATGGCGCTACTTTGCTTCTCTTCCAGATATTACTGTAGTGATGCGTTCCCTCTCTAGTGCACTTGGGCCTACTTGCCTTTAAGCTACCGGTGTATTTCCACCACCCCTCATTCATCAACACAGTCCTGCTCTCAGCAAAGCCTCGCGGTTATCTTTGGACACTTTTTTTAGGTTTACCGTCCAAAGCATGAAGTACAATCAAATTTTCATCCAGCTCTGTCCCATTTTCATAATTTTAAGAGTGATATATTCATAATTAATCTGACATGGTGATAATACATTTTATATGCTGTTATCAAATAGCCCGAGAGGAATTGAGTTCTTACCACGCCTCGTGCATTTCTATTCTTTATTTAAAGGAGCCAGAGATCCAAATGTGTGAGGATGGCCTCTGTGCTGTGAAATATCATGAGCAGAACAGATAGAAAGAAGTGTTTTCTTTGCAAACTGATCTGCGGGCTGCGGACAGAGGCAACGAGAGCATTTATTTTTCAGAAGTTGCTGCTCAACCGTTCCTGCTCTGTCTCGCCAGCGCTGCCCTAAAAGCAGGCCTTCCACCATGGTTGTGCTCAACTTCAAAAGCAAAACAATACACCCGCTTCCCTTCGACCATCTGTCTCAAGGTGCTTCTTCGCTTTGAACTCGAGGTCTCCTTGACCTCCATTGTAATGTTTGATAATGTTCCAGATAAATTAAAACAAGTTGTTGATGCATGTTGATGTGTACAACAAGAGCAAAACCTTATCACAGAAATTCGAGGTTCATGAATTAACTCGTTAAAAAACATGAGAGCCTGCTTTGTTGCATAGTGGGGGGAAAAAGCAAGGTAAAACAAATAACAACAGTTTGCCCATACTGTGAGTACACTTGAACCCCACAGGGTGCAAATAGCGATCCCAACCGGCATTTCAACGTTGATTCAATGTCGTGGCTCAAGGACGAATCACTGTTGAATTTGGTCTCTTTTGTCTCGAATGAACGAAGCATCAGTTCAACCACATTTTATCTGCCGGCTCAAATACTAAGGCTACTTAGTATTTACTAGGAGAAAAACCCTTATTAATGAGCGCTATAACCTAGCTTTTTATAACAGTAGGCCTGCCGAAATTGTCTGGAATGATTTAAATAAACAATAGAAAATCTATGTTGTATTTAACTAAATAAATCAGTGTCAGACAATAAGTAAAAAATAGGTTTAATTAACTTAAAGTGTAACTGCACCCTAAAATGTGTTTTTTGAGCTGTAAACTAAATAATATGATTGACCAATATTCACGTTTTTATAAAAAAAAAAAATGTATGGGCATTTTATAGGCTGAAATCTAATATACACGTCGTATCCCTTAAGCATTACCCAGGACCTGGCTGGTTCTCATTGCTACACTCATTCGTCATCAAATTCAAATGTTAACGTTAATCTTAATGGGGGTCCCCCTCTCAGCCCCTCTCTTCTGAGTCAGGCTCAGCGCTGGGGTGCAGATACACTTTAATAGAGATGTAAGGTAGTCTACCTACATCAACCCAGAGGCATGGAAAGAACAGTTACGCCATCTCCGTTTGCTCTAATGGAACGTTTTTTCACAGCAATGGCGGATCGTGGAGCCTGAAAATAGTTCCCGGAAGTTAGCCTAAATACTAAAAGTACTCTATACATTTTATTTTAAATGTAAATCGGTGCATTTCTTGACTTCTAATTACCAAAAAATGTAGTTATACATCTGGATATATATATATATATATATATATTCAAACTGCCCACCTAGCACTTCCAGGAACTATTGTGCCATAAGCCTCTCCATGAACCATGTGACCGTTGACAATTTTGAACTTCCGTTGGTGTAACTCTGTTATTTTTTGTCTCAACGCATGTCTCAACGCATCAACCAAGCCACCACCAGCTAACCCACAGACCTATCCTTCTTCTCCAAGGTCATCCAGATCCCCCATCCCTGTTCCGCCAAGTCTACGTAACTCATCACTCTGTGACTCTAGATTGGATCCCTGGCTTCGACGGAGGCTTGCAGCAGAGGTTCCGTGTCAGGTGAAGCAGGGTTTAACTTTTAATGGCAGGGTCATTCTAGAGAATGCTTGCTAACTTCAAACTCAAATCAAACAATATCCCTCTGCGGCGCCGCTCCACACATCGAAAATCATTGTGAAGCAAAGAGTAGTTATACGGCTTTATTGATGTGAGCGCTGCTCGCCACTTTGTTCACTATATGTTCACTGTGTTCCTATTTACGGAGTCAGGGCTGTGTGGAAGTATTGGTAACACACACAGAACGGACAGTAAGATACTGTGTTTGCAGATATTTGGTGAATTTGAGAAAAAGTGTATTATCTTACAATTTGCCTTGCAATAGCTGACTATACCTTTAACAGCCTGTCTTAACGTGCAGGAACCGTTTTGTTTTATAACAAGAAACGATAAGGAGGAGGCATTATAATAAAGGCTTTTTAAAATGTATTGGATTTTGAGCCCCTGTCCAACTGGCACATTCATGTGTGTGTTACTCTAGCAGCCACACCAGAATCAGACTTTTTTTCCCCCCCGTTTTTAAATGTCAAAGCATTGAGCAAGTAAAAGGAGACTAATGACACTGTGTTTGATTGACAGGTACCGCTGGGCGCAGTCCGACAGCTACCGCTATGTGGACGTGTCCCCTCCCACAGCTAATGTGTTCACTGTCACGGGTCTGTCCCCCGTTACTATGTATAACTTCTCCGTCAACGCCCTCAACTCGATGGGGGAGAGTGGCTATGCAGACAATGGCGCAGTACTGACCATCGCCACCAAGGGTCAGTGTGGAGCATCCCCCACTGGTGATATTGCCACTGCATGTGGTAACATCACCATTGGCAGTCAAGCCTTATATTGTTTTCATTAATCTCCACAGAGGGTCCAGAAACAGACGAGGGCCCAGGCGACGGCGGCTTAGAGTCACGAGGTCAGTCCGTCTGTCCACTAACGTCTGCTTCTCAGCACAGCCTGATTGGGCTGGTATCACGTTAATGCATGCACCTCCAAGGCCGTTAACGCTTTGTTCTTTTGAGTGTGGCGGTTGCCATGGCACCCACGCATACCTCTTCCCATCCATTAGCCTTTAATCAAATAAGACGATCGGGGGAGGGGGCGGGGGGAGAGTGGTTGAGTTCCCAGCCCGTCTGTGTTTACCGGCATGAGCCTCCTCTGAATGGTGCAGCCGGTGTTGCCTAATGGTGTTGTTTTGTGGCGCAGCGGATGCTCTGCCTATCTATTGGACGGTGGCATTCACCGCCGTGGGCGGAGTCCTGCTGGCGTTGAATTCATTAGGCTGCTTCTTGGCACTGAGGTGGAGGAGGAAGAGGCGTGTCCTGACAGGTAACCACGGTACTGGTCTGTGCGTGTGTGTGAGAGAGAGAGAGTGTGTGTGTGTCTGTCGTTATCACAGTGACTGACTGAGTGTGGATCTGTCACCCCGGCCTTGCTCTCTCATCTCCTGCCTGTCTCCGCCTTCATGCCCAGTCTCTCCCCGCCTGCCGGCTCATCCATCACAGCTGCCACTGCTCCCGTGCCCCGCACATTGGGTTAGCTCCAACACCATGTCTCCATGTCTCTACCCCCCCTCTCTCTCTCTCTCTCTCTCTCTCCCTCTCTCTCTCTCCCTCTCTCTCTGACCCTTTTGCTCTCTCTCTCTCTCTCTCTCTCTCTCTCTCTCT
>JAODUK010013510.1:0-18898 GCA_027564635.1 Typhlichthys eigenmanni | reverse complement strand
TGGTTTCCCCCCCCCCCCCCCCCCCCCCCCCTTCCCACAACCACCTTCTCCTTTGGGAGCCATTTTGGATAAAAGCTTCAATCACATAGCCGAATAATGCTGCAGCATATTGGGTCATTGTTAACCGCTATAAGATACAGTTCTCTGTGTTGTGAGAAGCTATTCATTCTCCAGGAGTATTATATGACCTTAGCTTTGGGAATTGTGCGTTTTGTGTGCAAGGCGGAGATCAACAGTGCTACAAGAGAAAACACAAAATAGTGCGAGAATAACCAGACGACACATCAACCCTGACTGACTTCTCTTTTTTCTTCTTCTGTTTCCATTCCTTGTCTCGTTATTCATTCCAATCTCAGACCACCATGTTCCCAGAAAAAAATTCACTTGAATATTTGACTACATGCACTCTTACCCTCTCTCTCTGTCTCTCTCTGTCTCTATCGCTGTCGGCACATTATTATATTTATTTATTTCTGAAATAATTTTTTGGCGAATTACCTCAAAATGGCTACAGCTGTAATCAGAGGATAAGTAGCAGCCGACATGGCAGGTGTTTGAGGCGAGATAAGCGGGAAAGCATTGTAAGAGCGTGCCTCACTTCCATTTAAATGTTTTGGGGCTTCGACTTTTGCTTGTTTGATTTGTTACCTAGAGCCTCCCTGCGGGCTGTTGGGCGAGAGATAGGGGAGAGAGAGTGGCTCCGTAATGTGGTTTCCCGCCAACTGTGTTCGTGTCGTCCTTTAGATGTTCAGGGTTAGATTTTGGGCATGGCTGCTTGCTGGGGCTCTGACAAGTGCATGTCAATGGCAGAGTTCACTGTCAGATTACAGGGAATTCTGGGTAAACCAACTTTGCCCTCTTAACTTCAAAGGCAGAAGGCGGAAATAATAATGTTTGTGTGTGTGTGTGCGCATGAGTGTGTGTGTGTGTGTGTGTGTGTGAGGGTATGTGTGTGTGTGTGTGTGTGTGTGTGTGAGGGTAGGACAGCAGGAGAGGGGAGCATATTGATCAGAACTGAGTGCCCCCATGCATGCAAGCAAAGTGTATGTGTATGAGATATGTGTGACCAGCTGTGTGTGGATTCAAGTGTGTGTGTGCGTGTGTGTGTGCGTGTGTGTGTGTGTGTGTGTGCGTGCGTGTGCATTCATCAGGTGTCACACGTGGTTCTGATGGTACACTCGTGTCACTGCTGTCAGCAAACCGGTGTGTGTTGTTCACTACCCACAATGCACTGCTTCCTCTCAGTCTTCCTGGAGCGTGCGGCGTGACCCTGATTTGAAAAGCACCCCATGTTTTCCTCTGGAGCCCCAGGCACTGACGTGTTCCTTCCCATCTACATCATCACAGTACAGTACATCACACACACAGCAGCCAGGACAAACAAACATATAGTGTACTGTACAAAGGAAGTGTCACGGGAATCGAGGTCACGCCGCAAGGTGAGAATTATGACTGTAACAGAAGTATAAGAGAAATATTGAATAATAATAATAATAATAAGCTTTATTTATAGAGCCCTTGTCAAATTCACATACAAAGTGCTTTCACAAGGACAAAATCAGTCAAGTATACATGATAATAGAAAACATAAAAGTATAGTTTAATAAAAATAATACTAATAATGCTAATAATAAAATAAAATAAAATCAGCGAAGGCTCCCTTATAAAAGCATGTTTTAAGAAGAGACTTAAAAGAGTTCACCGATTCAGCTGACCTGATTTCTCCGGGCAGGCTGTTCCAAAGCCTCGGGGCCCTGGCAGCAAACGCTCTGTCCCCTTTTGTTTTACGTCTGGCATGAAAGCATATATATCTTTAAAGCTGGTAATTCGATTAAAATATGTATAAATGGAGGCTGTTCTTTATGTTTAGATTTAAGAGTTAACGCGCACAGTTAAAGATAAGTAAAGGTAAGGTTTTTTTTATTGTCACATACACATACATGTAGCGAAAATGTTCCTGAATTCAACCCATCCCTTAAGGGAGCAGTGGGCAGCCACTGTGCAGCGCCCGGGGACCAACACCTTATTGCTGCCAGTGTCACTGGTCACATGACACTGACTGGAGAATGAACCTAACATGTTTTTTGATAGTGGGGGAAACCTGAGCACCTGGAGGAAGCCCACGCAGACACGGGGAGAACATGCAAACTCCACCCAGAAAGGCAGAGACGACCGGGGTTCGATATGGTGTGCATTGAACACTATGCTTTGCTGATATTGGTGTTAGCAAAGCATACAATGTACACATAAACAACATGACAACTTAGTTGTACTGACAGAACATTTTATGATTCAGCCTTGGATAAGCTGAAATATACTGCTTTCATACTATAATATTATAGAGCACAATATAATAGTATAGACAATATTAGAATATGAAATTTCAATCGGGAATATATATTGTTTAATAAAAAAAATAATATACTGAGGGATAACAGCAAGGTCAATATCTGAGAGAAAATCTGGGAGTGGTGCAATATGGTGACCATTAAAAATGGAGTTGAGAGAAGAACGTGTTCATGCAGCAATTAGAGGCATTCTCCTTTAAACAGAGAATATACAGTTAAAGGTAGTTCAAAACAAGCCGTTGTATTGAAGTTATCTTGCAAAAACAAAACTTTCATGTAGGCTAATAAGGATAAATGAAAAAAATGCTGATTACAGCTTGATTATTGTGCAAAATAATTTTTATTCACATCAAATATTTCTAGGAATATCTGCTGAAGTAACCGTTTTGTGGGTCCATTAATAAGACCATGGTTTGAGGACAATATACTGTAGCATGTAGTGGGCAAATAACATGACTATTTACATACTATTTACCATTACTATTACTAAGCTCAAATAAGAGGTATATCATTGTATGGGTGGATGTAGGAAGGCCTTTTGGAGAGATGGAGCTCAATTGATTAGTGTCAATTAGGAAAAAGGTCAGGCCACCACTGGAGCTGCACACACACACACTCACACACGCACACACTCTCGCACACAAACACACACACACTCACACACACACACACACAATAGGAATATATGCTGTAGCTTGGCTCCGCTCGACTATTCGTGTTAGTGCTTTCACAGCCACCCTGCTGGTGGACCAATCAGGGTGGGTTAGTGAGATGACGTTGAAGTCAAGCGTGTTTCTAAATGGTGGTAGAGCTAGATGAGGTGATCAGAACATCTGTAGCAACGACTATTGGGTTAGTCCTATAGTTTAAAAATTAAGGAGGCAGCGACCATATTCACTTCCTGATGGATGGAAGTGAATATGGTGTGGTTTCACTAGCCTATATTGTACCGAAACAATTTTGCACACACACACACACACACACACACATGCGCGCACACGCACACACACACACGCATGTGCACGCACGCACACACACGCACACACAGAGACATACTAAATGCTTTCCTCTTTTTGATAGCCACTCATCTGCCGCTGGACCTCCGCTGACTGCCTTCTCTTCCGCCATCCCTCGCTTCCTTCCTTTCTTTCCATTCATTAGCGTAACCTTCACTCTCCCCCCCCCAGTTCTGCTTAGCCTCTTCACATCCTCCCTTCCACAACCTTTCCCTGCTCTGCTCCCTCCATCGCGTTTACATGGAACCAATTATTCGATTGGATTCGGGTTAAAAGCCCAACCGGAAAGAAAGAGCTCCATATTAACACCTATATCGGAAGAGAGACGGCCAACCTGATTGAAATTTCATTCAGGGAGATAGTGTAACCCGTTCTATGACCCGATTGAAGGAAAAATTCTACCATGTAAACGGTTAAACCTGATTATTTCCTGGTTGCGTTCATGTCTGTATTACATGACGTGATGCCGGTAAACTATTCTGCATAGCCACTGTACAACATGGATGTATTATAAGAACGGTTCAAAAGTCTGGACAAAACAATTGTGCCTTGCGCAAATAAGTGAATGGGAGTTAGTTTGGTGACTTCATCTGGCCATGTATTTTTTTGAAAGTACAGCCAATCACAAACAGTTTCAATGCACGGCTCCCCAGATGGACTTGTGACAACAATTCCTCTGGCATGTCAGGTTAACAAATAGCCTCACTCTCCGACTTACCCATAACTAGAAGCTAGCCGGTTTTAGACATTTGCTAATGGGAAACGTTACATTATGAGTTAGATAATGTGTGCTTGCTTAACATAAATTCCGATAAATTGTGATGGGGCATGTGAACACCAAACCCGATTAGGTGACATCCCATGTAAACAGGTAACACAAAACCGTTAATCGGAAAGATTCCATTCGGAAAGACAAAATAGCATCCATGTAAACTAGGGATGACACCAATCTGATACTGACTTAAATAGCTGGATCGGTATCGGTGACAATTACAGACAGTTGTAACCGATCCATGGGGCTAATTCATTTCAATAAATTTACACGTATAGGTCTACTGTCAAGCATCAGCCATGTCTAACCCTACCCAGACCACACTATCAGCAGCAGGTTTCTAAAATGCATCTAAGTCAATGGCTGTCATTTACTTTGCAACTTAAATTACAACTTAATTTAACACTGGAATCGGATCGGTACTCGGTATCGGCCGATACCCAAAGTGCCGGTATCTGTATCGTATCGGGACTGAAAAAACTGGATCGTGCCATCCCTAATGTTAACCCAGCTAATAATGGAACAAAGCTTAAGTTAAATAAGCAAAACACAAGACGAGGGACAGGTGAATCCAATAGACAGTCAACACGATGCAGGTAACACACGCACTGGGGTGAAGGACAACACAGGGAAACGGACAGACACAGGAGGTTCAGGAGCATTTATTTTTATTTTATTTTATCTGACCTAGTTTTAGTGGCAACGCCATCCTGCTTGTCTCTTCCCGCTTGTTTTCTGTCAGTCATTTTTCATTCATTTACAGACGGGCGCACAACAGACCATGAAACGCGGACTGAAAGACAAACAGACTTGGGTACATTTCAATGGGTACACTGTACGGCTCCTATTGACACGCACAACAAACCTTGTTTCAGTGTGTCAATTCCCCTTTTATTTGCTTGTTTGAATTGGATCGGTATTACATTATCTTCAAATTGAATACTATCCCCACTAAACCAATGTCGTAGTGATAGTGAACAGTAATAGAGGGTCAGTAGAGGCCTTGATTCATGGGTTTGCGGTCCAGAGCATATCCATGGATCACCACCAATTCACACAATGCCCGACAAGTTTCAGCCATTATTGATATATTCATATAAAGCCAACTTTTCATCACAGGTACGATACAAATTGCAATAAACATAAAATATTCTGAGCTATTCCTTGATTCTCAAACTTATTTGAGAATATACAATTTTGTGTGTGTGGGGGGGGGTATTTTCTCTCTCAAAACCCATGCATTGTGTGCAAAGGCCTTCTCGTTGGCTGCCAGCAGGTATATCTGTTAGCGGCTGCTGTGTCACTTGAAGGCTTTGCAGCTTGCTCACAGACACAACATATCTCTTCTGGGAGAGGCAGGAGTAACCCTTTCACTCAAGCTGTCTTCTCTAAAGCCAATACTTGTTTTTAAACCTCCAAAAATCTTTCACTGAGGTAAGATGATGTATGTGTGTGTGTGTGTGTGTTTACCCAAAGTTATTTTTGTTTATTATCGATGCCGATTGCAGTGATTGTCTGTTCTTGTACCTTCTGCTGCCACTGAACCGGTGAGAGCAATATTAAGTTTATGTTAATTTTATGGACAATAAAAGCCTGCTCCCTTACCCACCCTCTCTACAGTACGTCTCTCCCACAGCAGGGTGGAGGACCTCTGTTGGGAATTATGTTATGCAAACAGGCAAAGAAATTGGTCCTGACGGATCATAATCTGTCATTAGAGAAGTATGGATGATTGGATTCTAAAATACCAAATCACAACTTGAAATGATTGCTGGAAAATACATATAACTCTGACATTGTGTTATTGACTTTTGTAGTTAGTCTCTTAGCTACTTATCTTATATATTTAGCTACTTAGCTACTTAAAACACTTAGAACAAGTGTTTTTTTGTTTTTTCCTCTGAGTTCTTCTTGCCTTATTGGACTACAGAGGAGGAAATGTAATAGTTAGTGTGTAAAGTAAATAAAGAGTAATACAATTGACACCTGTCAATCCATCAATTCATTCACCAAGACTCTCATATGAAACACACCAGCTACAGTCTCTCTCACACACACACACACACACACACAAACACTGTCAGTCACTCACACACACACACACACACACACACACACACACACAGACATGTAGAGTCTGTGATCAACCTATCTTGCCCTATTATGCAGAAAGCACAGGTGCATTGTGGAACATTATAGCGGGCTCCTTGACAGGAGCTGAAACTAATAAACTGTACATCTGATTTCCTCACAGGGATAATTAAGGGGTACCCTGTTTTCATTTGTACCTTGAAGCCCACCCCCCAGGTATTACAGTTTGGTACCAAGTAATTGCCTTATTATGGAGAATGTACGAAAGTTATGTATCATGCTAGAGAATATACCTGAAAATGTACTTTCTATTCTCAACTCTGCACTGGAAGAAAAGTTTTTGAAAGGAAGGCTTTCTACAAATTAGACCCCAGGAGGTTGAAGATTGTAGCTTCTGTTCTTGTTGGAATTGCAGAGGAAGCATGTGGATAAAATCTATGACCTACCCAAAGCATCAATGGTTTTCAACCTGTCACCCTCACACACGCACACACACGCAGACATGATTCCTGATACAAACAAATGTGTTTGTGTGTGTTTTGACTGTTTACACCTACTTGTGTCCTATAGTTGTCTAAACCTGGAGTGCTTGGGGACTTCTGCGCTCTATGAAACTGCTGCGTTTCTGTTTACCATAGCATCCGGCACCATTAAAATATTAATATGCAAGGCCATCCAAATAAGCCGGAGCAGCTCATGAATATAAAAACATGACTTTTACCTGCAAGTCACATTCTCCAACGCCGCAGAGGGAAAACAAAATATATAGAAAGAAGATGGTAACACGTACAGAATAATCTACACCTCTCTTTCTCTGTCTCTGTTGTGCTTAGGTTTGCATAAACAGCTTGGGGGATCCATCAATATTGACCAGAAAATCCTCCTTAGCACTGACTTGGCTCTGAAATTAACTCCAACCCCCATGCCGTTCTTTTTTTGTACAACGCCAGAAAGTCAATTAATCCCACTTTGGCAGGTACTTACCTGGTATTTATTTAAGTAACCCAGATTTCTACACCAGCCCCTGCGTTTAATTAGCACTGTGCATTTGTCATGTCCCACAGAAACACCGGGACCTGGACTATACATGGCTCTCGCACACAAACAGTGGAATAGAGTCTGAATGTAGTTTGGCTTCCTCGCTGGTCCATTATGTTGAGAGCCGGGGGGTTGGATTGGGGGCTATCTGTCTCACTGCCATGTGACCCACAGGTTCCTGGGAACTATTAAATACTATAAACAGCCTGTGATTCCCATGCTAAAGAGCATCCTGGTCATTATAGCATCAGTTTCATGGTTTTCTGAAAGATTTAGCAAAATATTTTTGTTTATTTATAGCAGGAAATAAGGACAGATAAATGTGTGGGCAGAACAGAAGGTAATAGATATATTAAAATAAGACTATTTACAGGTTACATGGTGATAAGACACAAGCAGTACAAATGAAATGTACAGGCGACAGTCATTGAGGCGATTGTTTCTGGCATGTGGAAATTAGCGTCAGCACAAAATGCGGTTTGTGACAGGGTCAAGGGTCAAGCTGTTAGCGTGCATTTACAGCAGTGCCATTGGTATTGTCTGTACGTATATGCAAACCTGACCGTTCCAAATGTGTGCAAAGAACGTTTTTAGTGGTCAAGTTCTGGAAAAATTCACTAGATGTCAATCTCCATAGTGTAGATCCATCCCAGGAACGCCTTTGATCCCATTCAGCCAAGTGGACTGTATACATCCAACGCATAACAAGTGTTTCCATTCTGTTTGATGGACAGGGATATACCTGCGATACTGTACCAGTAGTACTTCAAAGCTGACCTGGATGTGTCTTCAGCCATAGGAACGCCCTGTATACAGGATCATGGTACAGATGGACAGCGAGTACGGCATTCTCCTCAAACACTTGCTGTAGTCCTGTGTTACTGTATATCAGCTATTCACATATATAGGAACACACAGAGAGCCTTCTCCGGTGTGCTAAGTGCTTACTTTACACAGAAACAAGGTTAGAGAGCAACACTTGGATCACAGAGCAGCAAAGCAGAGCAGTTTAATCGATAACATGATGTACATGTCGTCTAGAAATCAGAGAGTCAAAGGGCTAATTTACACTGGAGAGGGACATTTGATATCTTTGTTGCGTGCACACACACACTCACACACACACACACTTGCTCACTCACGCATACCTACTTTGCCTCATGTCACCTAAAAACAAACTCACTCAGAAAGACAATATTGCATACACAAAACAATCACACATTTGCAGTGTTGAGATTAATATAGTGACTCAACAATAGCACCTATGTAAAATAAATTGTTTACAGTTTAATGTACATTTAAATGATGGTGTAAATATCTGGCTATAGCTTTAGTCACCTCTGTTAAGTCACATCTGTGTGTTATCAGCAATTACTGTAAATATGTTTGTCTTATTCTATGCAAAATATATTGCTCACATCTACATGAATGTAAATATTCTCACTATACACATACTTTGTTGGATTATACAGTATATCTTTGATAAACTATTGTGACATCTGTGTACAAAATAATTTCCATGATCTTTCATCTTTTCAAGAGTCAATACTCTGTCGATGCAGAGAAGAGGTGAAGCATTTCTGGCAACAAACAAAATTGTTATAGAGTAACACTCCCTGTGTGCGGAATTCTCTAGTTGAAACTGACATTTACAAAAACAAAAAACTGAAATGGTGTTTCCTCGATGTTCCGAGATACGTACTAATCCCCTCCTCTTTGTGGTTTGTTCACTGTTGTGTTTCAAATGTGAACTGGAGTTTAGGTCTTGGGGTTGTGGGGTGGTGTTGCACAATCAGGAAGTGTGCTTATAACTAAGAATAGTTTGCTGACATGTCAACAACACAGTGACCACGTGTTGAACACGTTATATCAGAACCAACTGTCCCTCCGATATGGTTGAGTAGTTTGCTGACATGTCAACAACACATTGACCACGTGTTGAACACGTTGTATCAGAACCAACTGTCCCTCCGATATGGTTGAGAGCAGGTTAAGGCCAAGCGTATCCTCCCTCAGTCACCATCATTCCTCTTTAAACTATCTTCTGATAAACACACACACACACACACACACACACACACACACACACACATCTACCCAATGAGCTCAAACACCTAAAGGTGTTTCCAGAAAATCTATTGGGGATGGTTTCCAGTCATTGCATCAAAATGTAGACCTTCATATTCATATTGAAACTATTGGAGTAGCCTTCAACCAATCAGCTCTTCTTACCACTTCATCTAGCTCTACCACCACCAGTCACAATTGTTGGGACTATATTTATATATATATTTAACGCTTTACTTCATTGCACCAATAGCCACACCCACTGGTCACTGACTGGCTTCCCCTTCAGAGTGACTAAGCGGACCTTCATGGGAACAGTGTTTCTAGATCTCAGCAAAGGCTGAACTAAGAGAAATTGTTGCGCAAAGCCTGGGTAAGGTACGGGTATACTCTACCGAAACAATGGCTGGCTACAGGAATATGAAAGCCACAGAGAGAAATATTAGCCAGAATCATGTTTTAGATTAGATTGGAATATAACATTGATTTTCATGATATAGAATATTTAAAAACAACAATATGGGTTCTTTCCTGCTCCAGGTACGATGCTCCGTGAACTAATATTGTAATAATTGTGTCCCATTTAGTAATTTTTGCAGCTGGATTGATATTAAGGATTAAATCAGATTTTTCTATCTGCTCTTCAAGATAAAATATGTCTCTTTGTTATTGTTTTCTTCTCTCCATATTGTAGCACATGCACTGTCTAATAAGCATTTCTGGTCCACATGTGGAAGTGTAAATTATGCAACACAGCTGTAAACCTCATGACAGCACTCAAAATGAAACACAATTTGTCTGGCAAGGTAATGTATATATGGTGAAATGTTTCAATCAAACATTACTGACATCAACGAAAGACCAAATGTGAATGACTGCCCTACCCATCTAACTGTAATAACAAGATTACACATTATTAAATCAGTTTTAAAATAGATTTATCTCAGACTTAAACCATTCTAGCATATTATTTTTTCCCTTACCCTGTCAAGTATGTTTTGTAAAGTCACTCTGGAACTAATATAACCCTTTATTTCTTTTTACCAAACAAGACCATCTTTAAAACCATCAGCTGTGGTTAATGTAAAGAAATATACAGGATGAGTGTTTATGATAAGAGTTATTATTTAATAAATTTTTACATTCTATTTTTAATTTCCCTTGTGATTTCATAAAATGCCATTACAGCCAAACTCTATAGCAGCAGCTGTCAGGATGTAAATTGATGGGATTTGGGTCTGAGCCGAACAGAATGGAAAAGACAGGAAAATAAGGCCTAGGCCTAGCAAAAATAGAACGAGCATCATCCACTACCACACCATGCAGTCCAAACTCATTGGCATTTAATGCAACAATCTTGCCTGTGAGGGTTATATTCAATATTAGGGCAGATTAGATTAACAATGATTTGATCTGTGACTATCTCCAGCTCTGCATACTTAATCCTCTCTACTTATTCAGGCCTTCAGGCAGTAAAATACACTTGCCCCTGGCAATGCAGACAGCTGAGAGTCTCTCAAGGTGAACCAGGTGTGTGTCTAGATCTGGTATCTTTTATCACATTTGTTTGTATCAGCTACTTTAAGGATGAAAGTTTTGGGAGCATATTGAGGATATTTGTTTGTTCTTTCTGCACAATCTTAGCAAAACTCTTTTTAAAGTTTGTATTCTTTGATTTGGTATGTATGAGAAAATAAAAGAGCCACAACCAGGTTCTGTCTCAGATGCTGTCTCACTCTTCCTGCCCTTATCTAGTGGTCTCTGTGATATTGAAACAAGTACAAACAACATCTGCCTGCTGCAACCACTTGGAATAACAACCTTTATAGGACCAGGCAATGGTTCTTGAGACATACAGTGTACTTGGCATCAGAGGCAATTCCCATTCTGACTAGAGCAAAGCAGGATACACTACGTTGCAGACAGAGTTTGCATGGGCAAGCACTAAATAAACGCAGGCTTCACCCTCACTGCATCGCATACGGTAGAAGAGTTACTATATGAGACATTTGCTGAAGAGATGCTTAGTTTTCACAATGGAAAAATAGAACATTGGAGTTTCATGTTGAATATGAGAACTATTGTTAGAAAAGGTAAATCTAATCTATAAAATATAAAATCAAAAATGGTTACCCTTAACAAATACATGTTCTGTAAATACACACACAAATGAACTATACTTATAAAAAATGTGGCACAGTTACTGTATAGCAAACAGTTATTGTTCGTGATAGGCATGAGCAGGGTTGGGAAGTAACTGATTATATATAATCAGTTACTTTACTGTAACTGTATAGTGGAATCAGATTAGTTTTTATTTTGTTTTATTTTATTAGATAGCACTAGGACTACTTTCAAAAATGCACAAAATCTGTTCTATTCTTAACCTGGTATTAATGTCAATCAATAATTGAAATAAATTCCTACTTTAATCTGATCCCCTGAGCAACATAAACGGTCACAAAAATAGAATAATTTGGCACTGCCAACACAGTAAAATGCTTTGGATGGAATATCTATGTACAATGTATAGGCGTGAAGCAATCTAAAAGTAATGGAAAGAAATCAGATTATGTTACTACATTTAGGTAATGTAAGGTTACTGATAGTAATTTTAGCCTAGTAACTACTAACTGTAACGGATTACATTAAAAAAGTAACCTACCCAACTTTGAGAATGGGACTTTAAAATAATTGTACATTTTGTGACAGGATGGACTACTCTGAGCCATATTTGTCTGTTTACTTCTAACATGCCTGTGTGATCAATGAAACAACCTGTTATTCCTTGCCAGTACACAGGTTTTACACCTCCCTGTGCATTTAGTTAATTTGGTAAATGTAATTGATCTATTTACTGTCCAGCTCCCTAGATGCCTGTGCTTTCAAGTCTTTGATTTCATTATTATATTCAAAGTTTTCTTGGTAAAATTGTTTTTAATTCGTTGTTAATGCTGTAATTATCCGGTAAGAAATAGAGATGTGATTTAGATAATTTAAATATTGGGGCTATACATATAAAATATGATTATTACTGTAATAGTCTGTGTATGAGCCATAAAGAGACTTGAGTAAATGTGTATTATTGTTGATTGATGTGGTCTGCATCACTGACTTGTGTTCCCATTGATAGAGCCACGGCTCTGTAGAAACACCAGATTATTTTTTCAGCGCGCATACGTTCGGACAGCTAGAAGACAGGGAGTAGATACTTGCTGAATTAGTATTATGTTACAATCGCTGATTTGATCTTTAGGCTGAGAGCCCATCTCCACCTCATTTCCACCCGGACTCCAACAGGCCTCAAGATGGTGCAGGAAGCACCATCTTCAGCTCTTGTTCTACCAAGAAATCATCAAGCTGTTCATCAAGACACCATTGGGACCCTTTATCACCAGCAGGACTATCTTCTATCCTAATGCTTCTTTGAAATATTTATACAGCGCATAAAATATTCAGTGGAGTCCAAGTATCAAAGAACATGGTATAACAACTGTTTCATCTCATTCAAAGTGCAAATGCTAAAGTTATATTTTCATTCACCCAGTCTCCTGATTGAAGTAAGCCTAGCATGATGTGTGGTGTATTGCCTGTTCCTCATTTTGTTTCATAGTGATTATTATAGGAAAAAACTGCATGTTAGCATTCACCTCTCATTACTGTAGGATTCAGTGAGAGATCCCCGCCTGAACTATCTTATATAATCCTCACATTTATGAGATACAGTGAGATGTCATTTAGAGCGAGGGAGGAGATAAATCTGTGTATTTAAATCTGTGTGTGTGTGTGAGTGCATGAGTGCGTGCATGTTTGTGCATGTTTGTGTGCGCCTGTGTGTGCGTGTGTGCGTGTGTTTGTGCGTGCGTGCGCGTGCGTGCGCCTGTGTGTGCGTGCGTGCGCGTGCGTGTCTGTCCGACAGAGAGACTAATTAAAAGCCAGACAATGTATGAAAGAGCATAGCGGTAAAAGACACATTACCAAAACAGCCGCCAGACCTCTGAGCATGCAGTTAGAAACATCCAGCTCCCTGGAGCGCTGAGACAAAAGGGTGATTCTAGAGGCGTGTGTAGGACTAAGAGGGGAGTCGACAAAGTCTGCAAGTCTATTCACACACACACACACACACTGTAGTCCTGCCGCTGCGTTACACCCAAGAACGCGGCAACGACGGCATCAGCAGCAGCAGCGCCACCAGTGCAGGAAGTAGAACCAGGAGAAGAGCGGCATCCACAGTAGTCGTGTGAGTTCCACGACCCCTCAGGGACTCCTGGTTGACGTCTCCCTGGCGGTGGGAGGTCCTTCGCGGGGAGACGGTGGCCAGCGGGCGGGTGTCTCGGTTGGAGCACATGTCGTACAAGTTGCCGGAGAACTGCATTTTCTTGGACTCCTGGCGGAGGGACTCCCACACGGCCGAGGCCTCCTCTGGACAGCCTGCCATCGCCATGTTGGCACAGTCGTGGAACTCATCCCAGGATCTGCAGAGGAGCACAATACATGGTGTGTGACCTTCACATACTGTCTGATATATAAACATTGACAATGAGGGATTTTCATTGTATTTACAGCATTATGTACAGTATATTTGTAGACATATACTGTATACTGTAGTGTAGGTAAATCATTAGCTAACCATTTGCATTTCATCCATTCATTCATACATCCATTAGCTTCAGTTTAATTTCGCTGTGAGAATCAGTCTGGAAAGCCTAGGAATCATTTTTAATGTGTCCGAGCAGCAACTGAACTTACCAAGCGTCGTGTTTATAGCTATACGGGCGTGGTTTAGGTGTGCCAACAGCTAAAATGACCAGATGGTTCCTCCAATCAACTGCCAAGTATTTTTTACCTGCCCATTACAAAAAGTTTCAATGGACAAGATATACACAACAATTCATCTGGTATGTTAGGTTATACATCCATATAGCCATCATTCATCCGTCCATCCATCATTCATTCATAGATTACATTTACATGGACCCTAATATTCTGATTGGAATCTCGGTTTTAAAGCCCACACAGAATGAAAATTCTCCATACAAACACCTCATTTGGAACAGAAAGACCCAACCCGATAAAAATGTCATTCAGATGCAGAGTGGTAGTATAAACTGTTCCATAACGTAAACGGTTTAACCTGATTACTTACTTTCTGGTTGTGTTCTTCTGTGCGTGTAGCACAGTAGCAAAAAAATATATATATAGCAAATATCTAAGCTGTCATTCGTTCAATGTAATTCTTTGTTTAAGAATATCCATGTAATGGGAAAGAACATCTCTCTTTCCCTGTCTTATGTTGTCTACTGGTGGAATTTTCTTTACAAACCCTGTTAAAATCCCAAAGGTGCTGAGCTAAAATCCCACTTGGGGAATCATGCAGAATTCAACATAAAACAGCAGTGGCTATATTGCTGTGACATCCATTTGCCACTGAGACATACTGTACTTTCAAATGCTTCAGTTTGCATTCATTCTTCAAGGGTCCTCAAGGTTGTATCGTGCTTGGACCCCTATCATTGATGCTTGCGGCTATATTCTGTTGTTTGCTTCTTCGTCTGTGCTGTGGTTTTCAAGCATGTTAAGTTGATTATGTATGAAATATGCCATACAAACAAACACATTGATATGGATACTTTTTAAGTTACTTGAAACAAACAAAATAAGATGTTAAAACTTAATAAAAGACAAATAAATTCGATCAAATGTGTTTTTTTTTTGTGAAGTGAAGACAAATAAGCAGAAAAACTTGTTTTATAGCTTAGTTAAACATTTTCAACTTGTAAATGAGGGTGTGGAAATCTGTCACGCACGGCAGTAAACGTTCAACTTCCACCAAGAGCCTCTAGAATTGAACCCATCTGACCATATTAGACAGCTAATCGTACTTTCAGTCGTGAACAAGCTGGCTAAATGGTCCCTGGGGAGGCAGTGGTTTTATCTGAATGCTAACTAGATGGGAGCAGAGGGAGGTTCGCAGGAGAAGGACCAGATGGTCCTTTTAAAACATCTGACCGACACTAACGTCCGGACTAGTGCCAGGGCATACAGTGAGCACCTTTAACATATGTGTATGCACAAGCAGCAAATGTACGAGCCACATCATTACACAGCACACATGCACGCACACGCGCATATGTGCACGTACACACACGCACGCGCACACACATGCACGCACACACACACACGCACGCACACACACACACACTCGCACACCTATAAACACACACACTCATACATTACACACACTCATACACACACACGCACACTCATATACACACACACAGACTCATACACACACACGCAAGCACACATACGAGCACGCACACTCATACACACACACGAGCACGCACATTCATACACACACTCACACACACGCACACACACTCTTGCAGAATTGTGTGTGCGTGCGCATGTATTAAAATGTGCTTGAGCATCTGTGTGTGTGTGTGTGTGTGTGTGTTTTACGGCCTGTGGGTAACAAGGGAAAGCGCAGAAAGAAACAATGTCAGATAACGGAAGTGTGAATATGCCGATGCAAGGGGAGTGTGTGTGTGTGTGCGTGCGTGTGTGCGTGTGTGTGTGTGTGTGTGTGTGTGTGTATGAGTGTGTGTAATGTATGCGCTTCATCAACGGCGGTGTAATAGCTTAAGTCCCCCAGAGGTTCCCCTCTGACAGAACATCTGCGTGGGGGGTGGAGTGCAGTTATTGGCTGACTAAACTGGCCAGTGGAGACTAGAGAGCGTTCAATCAATTACAATTACTGAGCAATGAACAATAGGTGTGATTTTATCCAAATGTATCTTGTCATCAAATCACTCATAATTCATCTATTCATTAATTTTCATCTTAAAAAAACATCAATTACAATTTTATTTGTAATAATAATGATCATAATAATTAAATATAAATAATAATTACAAAAACTTGTTTCAGGATTAGTTCTGTGGCTGGTATATTTTTAATTTAGTGACTGCTTACGACCTGCTCCTACTACATGCTGTTTGAGACTGCTTTGTGTGCGTGTGTGCGTGTGTGTGCGCGTACGTGCGTGCGTGCATGTGTGCGTGTGTGTGAGGTTTCTGTCCTGGACTGTCCGTGCTTCCATCCCAGCTGCTGCAAACGCAGCATAGAAACAGCAGAACTGACAGACAACCAGATGCTTCCAGCTACACAACCTCCTGTGACTGGACTAGTCTGCTGCCTGAGAACTACCTTCTGCTGGTGTTAGTCGCTCAAAATACAGCACATGTAGTATTGGGAAGATACCACCCGTCTATTGTGAGTGTAATAGATATGAAGCAAAGTGACTGATATACTGTATATGACGCATTCATAGAGAATGAGAGATGAGTCAAGGTTAATGGCAGTTGATGATGGCAGTTCTTAAAATGCCTGATAACTTCTCAGCGTATTATTTCTTTGTTGCGTATACTTAGACGCTATTTGATAGATTTTAAAGGAGGTGTCATACTGTAGGTATAGCTTTTATTTTTTAACATCTCTATATATTTTTATTTGTTAACAAATTTTTTCCTAAATCCATTCCCAGTTGGAGGTTTCGTTTCAGGGCATACTGTATAGATACAGTACAGCTGTTTCCTTGTCTGCAAAACAGAACATGTTTAATCCCTATCGGAGTCTTGCATTATGTTTAAGATCGATGCGATCTATTAACTCTGTAGGGAGCTTTGCTGTACTGTCCTTTTTTCTCTCAAACAATGAAACCTAATCTGCAGTCGCAGTAAAAAATAAAAAATGGGTATATGGCAGTTTTACTTATAAAATCTCTAGAACTACAACTGGGTAATGGGACATTACTGTATGTATAAAAAATTGCTGTATGTGAACAATGTGTATATAGAGAACATTTAGCTTCTGACATTATGATCCACATTCAAGGGGGAACTGAACTTTGCTATGCTGGCTATGTAAACCTGAATTTACATA
Organism: Typhlichthys eigenmanni; assembly: GCA_027564635.1. Classification (NCBI taxonomy): domain Eukaryota; kingdom Metazoa; phylum Chordata; class Actinopteri; order Percopsiformes; family Amblyopsidae; genus Typhlichthys; species Typhlichthys eigenmanni. The sequence continues at coordinate 1,622 of JAODUK010013510.1, read as the reverse complement.
GTGAGGATGTGTGAAAACCACCAACAACCAGGTATGAGTGTCCATGTTGACAGACCCAGGTTATGCTGGAGGGGGCAACGATGATCAAATCTTACATTAAAACCAATCTGCGAGTTTCGTACGAACCACCATTTCTTACCGGTTCTCTGAAAAAGAAGGGACGTGTTGTGCAACTGGAGTCTAGTGCGGTGAGCTAGAGTCCAAATCCAACACAGCCTTTGAGCCCTGAGTCTGGACTAAAGATTTAGTAAAATCTCAAAATCCCAAATCTGGAACCAGAGGTGAGTCTTTAGCAGTCTGTGCATGACGGGATCCCACACACAGAACACACGAGGAGGGAAAAGGGTTCAATCGCTTCTTGTTGTAACGCCGTGTCGTGAAGCGAGTGCAAACGAATGAAAAAGGAAAAGATACAGATGCAGGGTAGAGGACGACGAGCTACGCGCTCGGTGTTTAATCCAGTAAAACTTAACTCAAGACAGGCAACCAAAGCAAGTGGAAACAAAGGGCTAAGCGGACGAACATAAAACCACATACCATTAACAGAAGCACCATCAACATGAAACACGAAACAATAACCCACAACGTCCCCCGAGTATCACCAGCCTATATGCCTTCACACCCACACGGCTGAAGACAATCGGCTGATTGCACGTGTGGGTGCGAGGCGCTGGTAACACGGGCAAAGGGTTAACTCTGGATGTTACACTTGTCTTGTGGTGCAGTATGTCTTTTGAGGAGGGGACAAGAACAAACTCCAGCAGCAACAAAATGCAGTGTAAGCAGGATAACCTTTAAATAAATGACCTTTACATATTATAATATCATGCCAGAGAGAAATATCATTCTAAAATATTTGATTATGCCCTTGTATGGCATAAGATGTGACATTTATTGTGAGCCATTGTTTTGACCTTGACCATGACAATGTCTTTTTGGCCCTTTATACTGTATTTATCTAATCAGTGTTAGTCCACATGATTATCACAGGGAAATAAATACATAATTTAAATATAGACAGAGGCCATGAAGTACCATGAACAGCTGTGATGCTTGTATAAGCAACACTTGCAGGGCTGATGTAAGGGTTCTTTATTAACAAAGTGACATGTGCCAAAAATAGCCCATCCTTTATATACACAACATATTTCCCATCAGAGCTACAAGTGTTTCGGCAGTGAGCATCTTAAGGATGTGCTTCCTTCTGAGGATAATTTCTCTATATTTTTAGCGCTCCCTGCTTCCTGACACTAAAAGGCTCCATTCACACCTCTTCTATTCTGGAGCCACGGCGAAAGATTCCATCTGCGTGAAGCCTATTGTGAAAGAACGGCAACAAAAGCTTCACTGCTCTCCCTGGAGAGAGCTGGCGGTGGAGATGCCTTGGCCTAGATGCAAATCGTGGCCTATTCAGTGTGTGAGCGCATGTGGTTTGTGTGTGTGTGTGTGTGTGTGTGTGTGTGTGTGTGTGTGTCTGCATTTCTATTCCCTCCATGAGTGCATGAGGAGGTGTGTGCGTGTTTGCCTCTGCGTCTCTGTGCATGTGTGTATATTATGTACCCATGTGTGTTGTTTTGGTCTGATGGGCGGGGGGGGGGGGGGGGTTTGAAAGCATGAAAGGA
>JAODUK010013501.1:0-28238 GCA_027564635.1 Typhlichthys eigenmanni | reverse complement strand
GTCACATGAAAAGATATGCTCACATATTTGCAAATATGTGAGGGGTGTACTCACTTTTGTGAGATACTGTATATATGTGTATATATATGTATGTGTATATATATATATATATATATATGTGTATGTGTATATATATATGTGTGTGTATATATATACGTATGTGTATATATATATGTATATATATATATATATATATATGTATATGTGTATATGTATGTATGTATGTATATATGTGTGTGTGTGTGTGTGTCATGGTCTCACTAGTGTGCTAGTTATCCAGCCAGCTAAAGATTTGTCAAATAATTCCAAGGAGACACTGATGCCATTTCAGGAGTTTATCTGATGGTTTTGTAAAACAGAAAATACATAAAACATGTAATGATTGTGATTACATAAAAAAATACTGGTTTAATAAACAAATACGTTATATCTGAAAAGTAAATATACAAATGTAATCAGGCATTTGGTTTGCCTTCCCCAGCTATTTCATGACCCTGATGGATTTGGACACCGCAGGAACGCAAGGACGTACATTAGTGATCTGTGGAATATTCTAGATGTGCTATCAATTGGCCTTTTCATTATTGGTCTTAGCTTTAGGTAAGATTACATTTTTTTAGTTCCTCATCTAACAAATGCAACCAGTCCTGTTCTAATGCTAAATTTAAAGCAAGAATGATAGGCTCAGGATAAAAAACAATACTCTGTAACTGCAAATTAACAAATCAGTACTTAATTAAACATGTGGCCACAGGCTCACAATGTATTTCAAACCAACTAAAGAAATGTGATGACCTAGGCATTTTTGGCACGATACAGAGCACTACTTAGCATATTATGTTAAATCAATGTGCTTTCTTCTTGCAGGCTAACAACTCAGCTGTTCTATGCGGGTAAAGTTGTCCTTTGCATCGACTTCATAGTGTTTTGCCTCCGTCTAATGGCCATCTTTACTATCAGTAGAATCCTGGGTCCAAAGATAATCATCGTCAGGAAAATGGTAAGTGGTTCACAGTGCTGTTCTGACTGCTGATTGGTGTTCTCCTAAACACCTTTAAAGGTCACTGCAGGGGGAGGGTAGAGAACAGTGTAAGCCTGGGTGCCCTGTGCATGGAGGAGTAGAGAGGTCTGCAAGCCACTCAGAGATAAAAATGGAGTGCGAGGAGATCTCTGGTGAATTGTGTATTAGCTTACATTTAGCTTACTGTTACAGCCTGCTCAAGGGGCTGTAACTATACAAACACAAAACACCAAACTAACTAATGGTGGAGGCTAATTTCAAAACTCCAATAAAGTGTTCCAGATCGTTTGTTGAATAATTGTATATCTAATTAATCGAAATTGTGTGAATATTATCAGGTATATAAATGTATAACAGTTTGAATTGTAGTTTAAGGTTAACAAATGTGACTATAAGGCAAGTAGCAATATGCATATAATTATTGCCCAAGACACAGCATACAATGATATAATGACCAAGAGAGAAGCAGATGAAAATAGACAGAGAGCACACCCAGTAAGTTGGTCTAGGGAAACACCACCAAAAAAGCCCCCCCAAATCAGAAATGGGCATTATTTTATACAGGAGAGAACTGGGGGGCTGGCACTGTCTTAAGTTCTATGGACTAACAGTGAGGATGAGGATAAGGGAAAGTCTCATGTCTTGAGGTGAGTGAGGAAGATACAGACATCTTTGCGTCGGCCCCATCTGTCAGACTGACAGACCTGAGTGGTAATATTGTGTTGGGGGCTTGTGTTTTTAAGACGTTACAACAAAGGCTTGTTTGCAAATGGCTGGATGCAAATGGAGGAAAAAACTTTAAATGTATATTGGAGGGCGGGACGGCTTGCTGTAAGGTCTAAAGGTTTGTCTGGCCTAAATTAATTAGCTGCCCCCTTTCTTCTGGGGGATGAGAATACAGTAAGAACAGATTAAAGTATCTCTGGTGAGCTAATTGATCTGGCGAACAAATAGTGGACTTAATTTATTGTCCTCCTAGAAGTCTGTTGTGATATGAAGATAATATATTGCATAAATTATTAGTAGATATAATGGCTTATCTTTCATAATAACTCTAATTAATATAGGTCATAACAGAATAACATACAATGAGGTGTGAACGTCTGTAGGTGTATGTACTGAATATACAGTACGTGGTGCGTGTTGCATGCTAACTCAACAACAAATGGCATGTGTGCTGCCAGAAGGGAGGAGAGAGATAAGGGTGCTGGGAGCACACTTGTAATGCCTTGCCAAGTGATGCCAATTAAGGCTAATTACATTCCTTCAGCCTCGTCCAGGGCAGGGGGGTCACACTTACAATCGCAGGCTATGCCGTTACGAGTACATGTAAATATCAGTGGACCTAATTCTTTTCCTTATTAATGTAATTTCCTCTCATGTACTTCTATTACTTGTCTATACCACTGTGTCAGACCCTAAGTAATGTCGTTTCTCCCCACAGATGACGGATATGTTTTTCTTCATGTTCCTGTTGAGTATCTGGGTGATTGCGTATGGCGTGGCCAAACAGGGAATCCTCATACACAATGAGAGCCGCCTGGACTGGATCGTCCGGGGCGCCGTGTATGAGCCTTACCTTATCATATTCGGGAACGTCCCCACCAATATTGACAGTGAGTCAGGATGTACTCCTGATCTTGTAGTTCACTAATACACACCGGCCATTATTTAAAGCCTATGCGTTTCGGGTAGTCCATGAAAACCGGAAATCTTGTTAATTTTAAAGAGGATGCAGGTGGCGCAATAGCAAAATGTAAAACATACTGTGACTATGGAAAGGGAAGATTGACACATTAACCCTAAATATATTGTAATTACAGTGGGGAAGGGTAAATCAATAGTCTGTGGAATTGTCCCAGCACTATTCGTTGTATCATAAACCTTTATTCAGGACTTACAAACTAAATGACGCATTACAATAATATACAAACAAAATATGTGCAGATGCTGCGTTCAGCAGAGACTCCTGTACCCTAAACGGCTCTGAAGCTCTGAAACCCAAGTGCCCTGTCCTGAACGAAAACAACCTGCCAGTGTTCCCGGAGTGGCTAACCATCATATTGCTCTGCGTTTACCTGCTCTTTGCCAATATACTGCTGCTAAACCTCCTCATAGCCATTTTCAAGTGAGTTTCACACCACTTTTAATATGTCAGCGAAAGCTAAGCTAGCTTTGCCTAGCTTAGCCAGCTATTGAAGCATTCTTCATGATTCTTTTAAAGCAGTGAACGACCCCTTAAACGTTTGTACTGCCATTCTGTGTTCGATGACAGCTTTACGTTCCAGGAGATTCAGGACAACACCGACCGCATCTGGAAGTTCCAAAGATTTGAGCTCATCAAGGAGTATCACAGTCGACCCACTGCCCCACCACCCTTCATAATACTCAGCCACCTCTTAATGTTCGTCAAGCATATGATGTCGTGTAGGCCCCCCACCAAATACAAAGAATTTAGTACGTACTAATCAATCTCACATCACTTCACATTTACTTTTACAAAGGAGACTACCATTAATTAGTATGTTTAACTCATGGTCCAACTGGGACAAGGACATTTTATCAAATAATATACTGTATGATATAATAACACTTTCCACGGTCCTGTATTCTCAGAGAGTGAGCTGCCTGCAGCAGAGGACAATGACCTGTTGTCCTGGGAGGCCTTGATGAAAGACAACTACCTAGTGTCTTCGCGACAGAACCAAAGTCAGAGCATGGAGGGACTCATCCAGGACACAGCCGAAAAGTAGTGTGTCTTAGTATACCTGCATCATTAATATTACTCATTTAATAACTATGTTTATGTATTAAATATGTCACATTTGACATATTTTATAAAATAGCAATGATAATTACTTTTGAAAGATAAAATAAAACAAAAACAAGATTATGTTTGCATTACATCAATGCGACTCGGCACAGTTGAATAGCTAATGGTAGTTCACTTGCCTAAATGTAAACAAAACGTGACAAAGTCATGTTTGTGCTGTCTATATTGCTTTAAGCAACATTGAAATAAGTGATGATACCCAGACTGTTTGTTTCCTGAGGGTTACCATCATAACCGAGCAGCTGGAACGCGAAGATGAAGGAGGCTCTGCTGCTATTGTTAAGAGACTAGCCCGGCTAGAGGAGCAGGTTGGGATGCTATGACTAGTAATAGTCCATATTTCACTTGAGTAGACCTTGAGCTTTTTAGAGTAACTTAAACTGTATGCAGCTATTTGTGTTGGAGTTGGTCCTATAGCACAGTACAGTGTCTAGAAATATTCTCACCCACAGAATAGATACAACTACAATGAATTAAGTGTGTGTCTGGGAAGGGTCTACTATGTTTCAAGGTAATTTGGCAGCTGTCAAAAGCAATTAGCTTGCATATATTTTAAGCCATGTACAGTCTTGTGAGAGTGGAGCTAACTCGATGGTACAGGAGTATGTATTTTTTGTTACACACAGGCACCCACATAAATAATGTTCTTTTCCCAGATTGCCACTGCTGTATGCACGGTAGATGCTACAGTACACCACTAGATGGCAGTAGAAGCTTCTTTTAGTGGATAAATGCATATTGCTCTTTCTAAATCTGTCATTTCTAAAAGGAAACGCAACTTCTGTATCTGTAGAAGTACCTGATCTGAATGCTTTCTTGTTTCATCAGGTCTCCCAGTCAGCTGAAGCCCTGCAGTGGGTAGTGGAAATGCTAAGATCTCAGCCTCAAGACACAACACAGTTACCCAGTCAGTTACTGAATTTTCTGTTCCTATGTGGCACATAGTGTTACTTCATTAAGCTTACATGTATTACTTTTCCTTACTTTTTATCCCCCCTGAATCAACTATTGCGATGGCAGAAAATGAGTCACTTAAAATGTGCGGTAAGGCGTCTGACAAAGAAAAAGAAGCCTTTCATGTTAACGCCCGCCTGCTCCATTACACAGACAAGGTTATTCGCTTCCCTGTGCCCGAAGAGAAAGTTCCTTGGGAGGTATGCGTTACTTCATAAACTCCTTCTGTAAAATGTTGGCCATGTGTCTTCATTATTGTTCTTCTGTTCCAGGTTAGCTTCCCCTTATATATGCCCGTGGTTTACAGTTCAGACAATAGTGGAGACAAGATTGATGGGTATGTTGTTAGGCTAATTAATTTTCTAAAAGGACTTCTTGCCTTCTTGAAAGGTAATTTAAAAGAAACAAACACAGGTTAACATTTTTTAGTTGATGTAACTAAGATTTGTTACTTAAAAAAATTTTTTTTTAATACCTCTCACACAAAGAAACATCTTTAAAAATACTAAGGCAAATATAATTATATTTCATGTACAAATACATTATGAATGTGTTCTACAAACCCTCCTGTTATGTTCATTTCTCAGGAACAGCAATGATGTTCCTGGGTAAATTTGATCCGGGGCATGTTTAATTATCCAAAAATGTCAGAAACCTATAAATCACAATAATCATGTGTGTGTATATATATCTTTAATAGCTCCATTACTAACCATTGCAATCAATATTTAGTGAAATAGTGTTCTTTACCTTTCACAGATGGTTCAATGAGGATAATTCACTTATTGTTCATAAAAAATGCATGTTAAAGCTTTTTTTAAATATACTTTGGAAAGACATACACACACAAGTTTCATACCGAAGAAATAATTGTAACTATTTCTTCGGTTCTTTAATGGTCAATTTAACCTGAAACACAACAGGAGGGTTAATTAAACAATATTACGTAAATGTGTGTGTATAAACCTTAATGATTAGTGTAATCATACATTTCAACGTGACAACCTGTATATTGTTGTGGCAACAGCTTACAACTATTGTACAATGTTGTTGAAAAAAACTGGGTATTTTTCCATGACCCACATTATTTGAACCTGCTTTCCCAACCCTGTGTCTGTCGGGTTATGGGTGTGAAAGGGCTGTCATAAGCAAACTATGCGTGCACCTAAAATCCATTGTTTTTGTTTTTTTCTCTCACACAGGAAAGAAACTGATGCCTTAGATAACTACAGGTGCGTGTTCAGATAAGATGCACGTCACATAACAGTAATTACACACATCATATTACAGGCTTGTATTGGTGTTTTGGGAATGGCATCCATGTCCTTTTACATTGTTAGAAACCCTGGAGGAAGAACGGGTATCAGGGGAAGAGGTGTGCTAACCCACCTGGGCCCAAATCGGATTGTAGAGCTGGTCCTCACACGGTAGGCATCTCACACCCTACCACTGATATCGTGATTGCCATGGTGTCCCACAATGAGTCTGCATACATGGGCCTGCAGCTGGAGAGACAGTGGGCGATCCACCTTGGAGTTTCTGGCGGTCAGGGACAAGAGTCAGACGTCTTGGGCATTACCTGGGGTGAGGACAGATGTTTGTTGACCTCAGGTGAACACTAACCATGTATTTTCGAGGGTTCTAACACTTAACACTACTCTAGGGCCCAGTGCGGTCTGATGAAATCCTACCAGTTACCTTCAAGGGAATGATGGGTAAAAACCTGTATGAGAAAATACAAGCAAAGGTTGTGGATGGAATCACGGTGAGCATGTTTCAACACGGTGATTTTGAAGGGCCCATATCACTCCAATCTTTCAACTGTCATTTTGGACAAACGTGCTTTACTTTGATTGGCTATCTGACTTGGAGTAGCACCAATAGGTCAGACGATTTGTTATAATCCAGAATGGTTGAATTTGCCACACAATTCTGAACATATTGGCTAAATGATATGTTTGATAAATCTAAAAATGAGTTCAGCCCTTTCAGGTCCCTTCAACAACTGGAAAATCTTGAATTTCATGAGTGTGTAGTTTTAATTAATATTTTTATTTAAATAATATTATAGTTGTTGGTTGCTAAACATGTGTTTTTTGCATTCCAAGTACTAAGCTGGTGTGTTGAATAATGCTTGAGGTCATATCCTCCCATTGCAAACAACAGCTGTTACTCTGTAAACTGTTCCTATGTGTTTGACTAGAAACACTGATATTATTTGACTTTTCTTCAAGGTGTTTGAGGGCTATGTAGATGACTGCAGGAACACTGACAATGCTTGGGTAGAAACTACTGTACTAAACATTCACCTGGATAGAACGGGCCTGGTTATGGTAGATACCAACCACATGGTGAGATCTGCATAATACTATATTGATATGTACCGTAGCATGACTAAGTTACAATAATGTCAGCCTTAAGCCATTAAGTCCCCTTAATTATGTACCAATTCATCATAATGTAATGCATCAATTACATAAAAACTCTACTTTATTGGTTAAAGGGACAACGTTCCATTTATACCTGGAACTTTGTTTGAGATTGAAAATGTATCTCACACTGCAGCTTGATTCGATGTGTGCATGTTCTTGCTCCATAGGTGGCCAGCAGCCATGACTCTGTCAACATGGTTCAGTGGCAGAAGGTGAGCAGTGACACGCGGCTGTGCTTGAACCAAAAAGACGCCTTACGGCGTGTCGCTAAACTGCACAACAGGAAATTCTAAAGCTGTGGCCAGTCGAGCGGAAAATGCTCCTGCAATTCACATGTTACTTCTGTCAAACAGTATCACCATTTAGCAGGCCAATAGCGTCACACTGCAGTGAACCCAATGTGGGTGAGATTAGGCTATGTTGCATATAACATACATGATCTGACTGTCTAATTATTTCAAGACTTAAAAGTTAGCAAGGTTGTAAAGTAGGCTTATTTGGCATGAGATTGATGAAAACTGACCAAACGTTTTTGAGTGAGATGAATGTGCATGCTAGCCTGAAACGGGTCTATAGGTGTGCCAAGCAGAAAAAAATACAAAACTGAGATAAGATGCCGAGTTGGTAGCAATCTTATAAAAATTGCCTAATAATTTATTTGCCTGAATTGACCTATTCCAAGCCCCGCTCCTTTTTGCATGTTCTCCAATTACCGTTTTTTTTATTTTATTTGACGGAACCTCCAGTCAACTGTCTGTTTTCCTGTAACAGCTTTCTATGGTGTTTTGCCCTACCTAGTTACAGTAACTAGGTAGGGCAAGTGAAAGGGGCAGGGCTTGCGAAAGGTCAATTAAAGCATGCATAGCATTGGTACCGTATGCTAACATAACCTGAACCAGACAATTATTTTTACACCAGGCTATAAATATATGAATATGGAATATGGTCAATGCAAACAGACAAATACCATATTGTCAACAATATTACTAATACACTCACTGCAATGGACACAACAGCGTTATATCAGTACGATATGTTAGTTCTGTACGGTACATTAGAACAGTTACAGTACCGGTATCAGTAGGCTACTGTAAACTTAACATCGTATATATCACCAAAGTAGTAGTATTAACAGACCAACGTCTGGCTTTTGAACAAAATATAGTCAACAAGTTTGCTAACACAACCAAACATATAAGCAAGTACAATAACACAAGACATTGAATGATTGCTAAAGAATATTACTTACTAGTCCAACAGCAAAAAGGCAAGATCGGCATCTGACTTACAGCCTTTTAATCTCGCCAGCGGGTATAAACTAGCCTTGAATGATCTCTTACTCTTTTTTTATTCATTGGTTCTTCAGACCTCGTCTTTTTAGTTCTCCTCACCTCTGCCATAGTATCGGTAGTCTACTCCGCGCTGAACATACCGACCTAGGTTGTTAGCGGGTTATTATCGCTAGCTGAAGACACAGTTGGGAGAGTATGCCATAAAGCAGGACACAGTTCTCACGAGAGGTGTACCAGCCTGGACACCAAAGTTACATAGCGCAGTATCTGACTTGTTGGGTGCAGAGTGGCAATAACAGAGATGCTATTCTCCCAATTACAAGTCAAAGAGTAGCATCAATGTGATTTTTAAGATGTTATTTTCTGGTAAATTGTTACATAGTGTTGCTTTAAAGATATCCACAAAGCCTACTTCAATATGCAGAGATGACTGTGGATGTACACTGTACAATTTCATGTTGCACATAACATGCATTTATGTCTGCTGTACAATCATGGAATGATTTGTATCCATGAGCAGATACATTATATACCCTATAGCCTTAATATTAAATAAAAGTGGTTCTGTGACTATTTCTTATTTTTAATTAACTATCAAGAAATGAAATGCTTGCTAAGAAGCTGTCAGAATTAGAAGATGTTTTTTGAAGAGAATATAATGATTATACAACCAGGGCTGACATAAAAGGTAAACAGAAATTGGAGCATATTAATTTTTCTGACTTATGGTGCATTGACCAATACTGTATATCATTACTAGAGAAGGTCTGGGCTCTCACTTAAAGGGCGTAGCACCCTAGTGTGAGTCATGGAGTTATGGACAATGGAGCCTTTTCACAGAGCAATGACAATGTATTTGTTGCTTTCCTCATGTGTACTGGAAATACTGGTGAACATAATATAACTGACCTCATGAGCAATACGTGTGTTTTCCCTATGACACCTCTTTGTAAAGGGTCCATACAAATGTGTAGTGTGCGATAACTAACCACTGCACCTAGTATATCACAAGTTATGTGTTAATTCTTGGTCTTTCACTGATTTTAATTGGGAGTACATTAAAGGAAATTGGTCCATTATACAACAGTGATTAGCGTTTAAGGTTCATTCACTAGGCCTAGGCCCTGAACAAATACTGTATGTAAAATAGGGTATTCAAAGGATACCAAAGACATTTCATTTACCTACAACCTACTCAATTCCTTATCGAAAACACTGCATGTATGTACATGTTTGTTAATTCATTAACTGAAATATTTTGGTATAGTTGATTTGCAAAAATCAGATTAAACTTTTTCTTGTTTCTTATTTTACACTAAGTTAATGTGTGTCATATACTACTGACAGGACATCTTGAGAATCATTTATACTGCCTCTTTATCAATGGTATTGACATTGTATGTTACAATATCACATTTCTTATTATAATGAAAAAATGATTGATACAAACAATACAGAAGTGTAGGAGCAAATATTCAAAATATACATCTGTTTATAAAAAATATACATGCTTTTGTACACATTTGGGGTTTTAAGATCATCTTTGTCTATAATGGCTCAGACCTCTGGTCTTAAACTAGCAGTTGAAGATCTATCGAGCACCAACATATAAGTGTGGCTAAAATGTAACAGGAAAAGCAATTGTAACAAGAATGTCTTCAGGGCTATCAAGGGGCATCAGCCATCACAGTTGTGACCAATGTCACACACACACACACACACACACACACACATATATACATATATATATATATATATATACACACACGCACACACACTGTAGTATCAGGGCCGGATTGGTACCCTCAGGGGCCCCTGCGCACTACAACGTATGGGGCCCCACTCTCGTCCGTAACACCCACACGATAACAAATATATTTACACCCAGCAAACTGCAGGCACCTGACAGAACCTTTGCCCCACCATACAGACTATGCACACACGCACGCACACACCACACTTATTTAAACTTCCAGTCAAGCTGGCATGTCAAATCACACACCTAGCTGTAGTCCAGCTGAGCAGGCAGCAAGTATGCCTGTCCCGTTCGATAAACCAAGCAGGCTACTGCCATTTTACTCACAAATCACAAGACAATGATTCACAAGAAGACATTGTTCACTGAAAATCACCCAAGCTGAAAGCACACCTGTTATTCTGAAACATGACTGAAGATACAACAATGCCATTCCACAACACAGCTGAGTGCAGGTTGCAAAAGGTCAGTAAGTGAGCTGGGCAACTTAACACACTGCAAAAGCCAACATACTGCACTTGACCAACTAAAGCTCACACAGACCTATATCATGCAGCATCACATTCACACCATAGTTGTGTTAATCTCAACTCGTTATTAGAATAACTGATACTGAATCAGAACAATGTAAATCACCTGCTATGGGTCTATGCCCACCCATCTAACAATCTATGCACAATGCATCGTGCCTTTTGCCTGCTCTCAATTATTAGTCTATCTGTCCAGTCATCAAACAGACAATCATGATTTTGTAAAAATCTTTCATTTTATTCTGATTTGATAATTATCAAGCTCTTGTGCAGACTTCTATATGTACCGGGGGGGGGGGGTATTTTAGATTTTAGATTTCTCCCATCACTGAGGGCCTTCTCTGCCCAAAGGTCCCTCGGCACATGCCCAAATTGCTTATATGGTAGATCCAGCCTTGTGTAATACAAATAGACTGTTTATCCCATTTTTACCTACCTATGTCAATTTAAAGCAGAGGGCTGTTATATTTTTCTGTTTATGGAGCCACGGGCCACAGTAATCAGTACTTGTAGCTCATGTGACCAAAACACATGGCAGGTGTAATTTCTATCCAGGAATTCTTGTACCTTCAAAATCCTTAATTCTTATAATGAGACAAAATATTCGAGGGCTTTATTTAAAAAGATGTTATAATCATTAATTTAACAACCAAAATGTGATACTGTATATCTGATTGTACATGATGTATGGATATGTAAAGGATTTAACCTTATTTTTTGTCCATGTCAAGACCTACAGTCGATATAAAAAGTCTACACACCCCTGTTAAAATGCCAGGTTTTTGTGATGTAAAAGAATAAGACAAAGATAAATCATGTCAGAACTTTTTCCACCTTTATAGTGACATATAATGTGAACAATTAATTTCCAAAACAAACTGAAGTCTTCGAGGAGGGAAAAATTAAAAAGAAAAACTTTACATTAAGCTGGTTATAGGTCACATTAAAGGTGGAAAACGTTCGATGTGTAGACTTTTTATATCCACTGTATATTTAGTTAGATCAGAAGATAATTGAGTTTAGTGTCAGTTAAACTTGTGACTAGTGATGCTGATTAGAGGGTAAACACAATATTTTGCCATTGTGGTTATCCAGTTGCAGAAAGTCTAATTTGAAGAAATGTCTGCTGGGGGTTATTTATGAACCTGTTCTGTAGTCTTCATTGTTTTACCAACCACAACAGGTGTTACTCCATTAATCACCATATAGCGGCATTGTGATGAAATTACATTCACTAGATAATCACCCATGAAAAGTGCAACACCAGAAGAGTGTCAATGTGGTTCTCAGTGGTGTCGAGTTTTATGTAGACCGCCCATTCCAATCCCCAATTCCCTCCACCTGCTCTCTCTCTGCATTTGCTTTGTCTGCCTGGTGGCTGCAGTTTAACAGTAGCAAGATATAGTTCATCCATATTAAACATATTTGGTAATGCTTTATTTTACAGGGCCACACATTACAGGGTAATTCCTTTGTATTTCTGAAGAGCCAAAAAGTGATTTCAGTGTTATGCCAAAGAAACACATTTACATTTAACTTATTTATAATTGCACTTATTTAAATTAAGTGCAATTATGTGAAACGACTAGCCTTTTTCACATTAAAGTGAGGTGAGGTCTCAATATCAGGTCTCAATGAGGTTGATGATATTGAGGTCTCAATATCATCAACAGGGTTGTGAAAATATTAATTTTCATCTGAGAAATATAGCTAAAGTTCAATCATTTTTAAATCAAAGTGATGCAGAAAAATATATCATGCTTTTGTATCTAGCCAGCTGTAATTGTACTTCTGTACTGCACTACTGTACTACTGTACTGTAATTCGCTGTTCACCGGCCTCACAAAATAATCTATTGAGAGACTACAGCTCATTCAAAACTCAGTTAGGCTTTGCACGAGAACAAAGGAGAGAACATATTATTACAGTATTGGCAGACCTGCACTGGCTTCCAGTACTGTAGAATGCAGAATTGATTGTAAGGTCTTCCTCCTTACATATAAGGCACTTCATGGGCTAGGACCAAACCATATCGCTCAAGCAATGGTCAACTACATACCCTCCAGAACACTAAGGTCATCTGACAGTGGTTTATTGAAAGTTTCTAGTAGGAGCAATAAGAAAATTGGCGATGCAGACTTTATTAACTATGCCTCCAAGCTATGGAACTCACTACCTATAGCTATCAGGAAAACTGGCTGACTAAATATCTTTAAAAAAACTCCTCTATTCAAATAAGCTTTTAGCTAGTTTGTAACTGCACTACTCTGCACTGCTAAACTGCTGGTGCACATGCAAAGTGTCTGTTAGCTTAATCTGATCTTATATTATTTTTATTTTAGTTATGTAATTTCAACATGTTGCTAAAAATCAAAAGCTCAGTACCGGTGTTGTTACGGTGGGGAAAAAGACCTGTGCCAGGCCTGTTTGGAACGATGATCACAGAGACGGATTGTCCTTATGTCTGTGTATCAATACCACCAAACAAGCATAGTCTAATTGTCTGTAGTTGTTTGGTGAATATACATGCAGGGTCTGTATATCTGAGGCTGTACAGCACCCTCGTATGCGTACGAGGGAGTCTTGGTAATTCCTATGAGGTTAGTGGGTACAAGGGGATATAACCATGACGCTATGCGCATAGTGCTGACATTCTGACATAGCAACAAAAAGGATAAGGTTTTAATTTCTCTTAAATTTCTTTCATCTGATTCCTTTAACCATTATTATTAATGTATGTCATTTCAGTATCATGTTATGTATCTTTATTGTATTATTGTATGCACCTGTTTTAATTTGTATTTAAATGTTTTAATCTGAGTCCTTTTATCCATTTTTATTAATGTTCTTTCTCTGTATTTCTGTATTTGTTTATGGGAAGCACAACTATACTCTGTAAAGCACTTTGAACTGCAATTCTGTATGAAACGTGCTATATAAGTAAAGATTACTATTATTATTATTATTATTATTAACAATAATATATGTGTCTCTAAATATGTCTCTAAATTCCCAGTTCACTAAATATGTTGAAGAGCATGTGCTCAATGTCATAGTATGCAATAGCACACCAGTTTCCCAATATATTCCAGAAAGGTATAATTGGGTAGTATATACAGAATGTACCTTTTAAATGATATATCAAGAATCACACAGTTTGGGTCAGGGTCAACAGTGACAGCACACAGCTCTGGCTAGAGAAGATCACTCTCCTTTATTAAAAATGTATTTTTTGTTTTACTGAGGTTCAAATAGGTATATGCATGCTTTTTTGCAGTTAATTATCGAGTTATGAAAATCTTTTAAAAATAATAGTTGACTCTCTAATACTAAATATGTATCTTTCGTATTTATTTATATAATTATTATAATTATAATTATTGTATTAAGGGCATTGGTGGGAGTTGTTGCTGCTAAGTCAAGAATCATATCAGTTTACTCACGCGAAATGTTAAAAATGTTAAAACCACACTCTTAGCCTTGCCAGTGTGTAGACCTTGAGTAACATCTAGGACCATTCACATTCCTCTACTATTTCCACAGAGGACACTTGCTGCTGCATGTTAGGGTACTTTGTTGGAGTTCATGCTAAACTGACTCAGTGAGTCAAATTCTGAAGTTATTAAATTAGTAAGCCTTATTTTGAACCATGGATCTCAGTAAAATACTTTGTAGTACTATAGATGGACAATGCATCATCCAGGTTTAAAGTGTGTGTCTCTGCCCCACCCATTATGAGCATTTTTTGCAGTTTATTCATTGATAATTATTCAAATTAACTCCCAAATAATTATTCAACAACTCCCAGATAATGAGAGTTGTTAGCTCTTACTCATCTCCTATTGTACTGGTGTGGAAGAAAGATGATGGAATAAAAGATTGCGTTGCATTACACTTTTAGATTATCAAGAGCGGTAAATGTGTTCAAAATACTATTTCAAAGTGTGTCATCTGGTCAAGGGACACATACCCTGATTATTTTGATTCCCAGACAGGCTATTAGTATATTCCATTTATTGCTCAAAAACAGAAACCACAGAAAATGTGAAGCCAAAATCTGGTTACTTCATGCATTCTCTGTAATATTACATGTGTTTGCCAAGGAACTGGCTGTACGCACCAGATGTTACTTCTACTAATTCATGATTTTACGCTTTTCTCAATCATTCCCTGTGGGGGTGCTCTTGTCTATTCCTAAATAATTTTTGCACTAAAGCACCACCTTAGACCAAAACAAATGCTTCCACGGCCACACACATGAATTAATGTGTGTACACAAATGTTAAAAATGTCTCACAGTATATAAATGTAGTACAGTATAGGCCTTACGGTATATGGTGTGGTGTCCACCGTGTCCAAACACAAGGAAAGCTAATAACTGGCGCTAATTTGAGCCAATCAGATAAATTAATTGTAATAACACGTGTTAAACCTGTAGATGGTGATGTTGCAATGGTTTTAGTCTTTGTTTCTGCCTCAAGTGTGACTTGTGCTTTCAGCTAAATTATTTTCTCTAAGAATATAGTCTGGAAACCCTGTTCGCATTATTGTTTTCACAGCCACCCTGCTGGTGGACCAATCAGGGTGGGTTAGTGAGATGGCCTTGAGGTCAAGCAAATTTCATAATAGTGGTACAGCTAGATGAGGCGATCAAAACAGTTGTACAATAGCAATGACGATTGGTTAAAGGCTATCCAATAGTTTCATAATGAACAAGAGGTCTATTCCCAGTAGCAGGCAACGCTTGCTACGGAGTGTGTACAGACCCTATTCACACAAAGTGAATTTTGGGTCTGGTTACACCAGGCTAACATAATCACTAATCTAAGATTTACTAGTTTAAGTGTGATTTAAAACAACAGCGACTTAAAGCATAAAATAAAATTTGGTTACAACAAGGCCTTTTAAAACAACACAGGTGTACTGTGTGTTTGGAGGCTGGTCAATGGATCTAAACGTCCTATCCCAAGCTCAGTAAATCTGATATTCACGGTGAAGGAAAACCTGTTCCTAATGCTTGTTCCTAAAACAAACATGATACTCTCCTAGTTTTTTGTCCTGCCTTATAGGAGTATCCATCTTAACCTCAATAAAACAAGCACAGTGAAGGTCAATCGTTTTTATAGGCCTTTTGCATTGCTTTTGTTCGCCCATGGATGTTTGCTTACTCCAAATGAATATCGACTTACTGGACAAGCACTGTTTATGTGTTAGCTTATACTATATTTACTGTACGCATCTATTTGGGGACTTGGGTGTCAAAGTTGCAGTTACACCCATTTAAACAAAACAAATGGTACATGGGTGGAGCTCAGCTAGTAGTAGAGCTGTGGCTGGGAAATTGTTCAGGACAGGTCCTGTTACCCTCAGAAAGATAAAGCATTTATAATGCTTGTCCTGCAAGGTGTGTCTGGCAATAGGAAGGAAGAACAGTGTGCACCAAATTCACAAAGGGTTTTTGATGTTGTTCAAAGTTGAAAGTATATTCATGATCTCATTCATGATATATATATATATATATATATATATATATATATATATATATACACACACACACACACGCACACACACACACAATATATACTTTTTGGATATTCAGGCACGCAAGTAAATCATTTCATAATAATACATAATTGAAGTAATCGTATGGTGTAATAATCAAGATACCCCCTTTCTAACCTGTAATTAATCTGGCAGTTACTTTAGGACTAAGAACAACAAGAAGTAGACGTATTTTAAGTGGTTTTGGCATTGATTGCTGAACCAAAGGATCATAGCACTGACTGTACCTCATGTAAAATTTTGAGTTTTCACCCTAAAGTCATATAATTTGTCCTTGATTTTAAAATAGGAAGTGCCAGAAGTCTCTGTAATTACTGTGAACTAAAATGATGTTTAACTGAAACCATGCTGATTCACTATCGTTGGTCCACAAGCACAGCACAGCAATTATGCCAAGCTAGTGGGCTACTATAGTAGCCCACAGATAGTTTTCTCTTTTTTATACTTTGATAGAGTAGGTCATTGTTCACAATGGACCAGCAATAATCATATCTTCTTATGAATGAACCGGCCAGCTGTTAGAGGATATGGAGAATGCCGGAAAAAAAGGCACCCACAGATTTGGATTTAGTCTGGGACTTGGCAATGTGATTCTTCATTCACATTCTCATTCCAATGAAATTATGTGGAGGACTGCCTAACCCTTCATGAACAGATGTACTGATGTCATATTAGAATATCACTTCATTTTAATTAAATGTATTATTTTTCTGTACAGAGAAACTTGAGTTTAAAACAGGCACACTAAATACAGTAATGATTTACATGTCAAAAGATCCTTACATTCTGCAGTGCATGTGCTATATACCATCGATTTAAAATGCTGTACAGTAGCCTATATAGCCGAGTTCAACATTCAATCCATACAAATCCAGTGACTAAGTCTAAATGTTATGACTCCCAGGTTTCCTTTTGGTGATTTATCAGCAAGTCATCTATTCCAGAGAATTCTTCCTTCAGATGCAATGTTTAACGGAAGGCTTGGTGGTGACATCTTGATATAACTGCCGCTGAGACCGCGGGTCGTTTGTTGATGACAAGGGGTGGACGAGGGCATGGCGGGGGTCAGACGGGGGTCAGGCGAACGCCGTTAGGGTGCAGAGGGTTTGTACAGGAGAGGACAGTCAGTCCACAGCAAGCTGAGAAGAGAACACAGAGCAGGACAGGAGAGATAGATAACCAGGACATGGGACTATGACACATAAACATAACATGGGCGCAGTTGGTTCAAGCAAACAGAATGAGAGAGGACTAAAACTCTGGTGAAGGATACCTAGGATGTGGCTATGGGGATGTGTTCCCACCCTTCCCACTGGTGAGAGTGTTACATATACCATATATATACAGTGTGTGTGTGTGTGTGTATACAGTATGTTTCCTTTTTTTAACATGTACAAAATATAATATCTAAAGTCAACTTAAACCTAAAGCAGTTTAAACATTCTCACATTTTTAGAGGCGCACTCTGAAATAGCAAACACATAGCCGTTGAATAAACATTCAAGCCTTTTGCACACTTTTATTCCACAACAAAAACGTTGTGGAATAAAATAAAATGGTTGTGTAATGACATTAACCTTTGCCACAGAATAACAAAATAGTTGGTTTTGTGTTACACAACAGAGCCCTAGTACTATGAAAGCTATATTCACAAGGATTCCTCAACCCACAGGTCTCTCCTGTGTGCATGTAATCATATCTTGTTCTGTCAGAGCGTTCAGGTTGAATCAGTGCAACAATGATGAAACACACTTTTTTTATAGGCAAACAAAGCATATATTTTATACCACACTGTTTCAGCCTCCTACCATCGAATTGTATGTACATTTATCTACATTACATAACATATTTCTCATCATCATATTTGGGGAGTACTTGGATATCAATTAAGCATGTTGCTTTACACAATAGTCTTTATTTATCCTATAAATATATGATATGGGATCACATCCTGGTTTATTTAATCTCAGAACATTCCTGTTTGTCCGGCATCCCCTTCCCTGTTTATGCTTATAATATTTGTATAGCTCTTATCTTGTGGGTTCAATGGAAATATTTGCTTTACTTTAATCTGGTCTCAAATCTGGAATAATGCATAGAATTTGGTGTGAAATACTTGAAGTTCATGTCTGATTTGTTTTGTTTTGTAAGGATCAGGGTGCCCCGTTCACACCACTGCCAATACACCTTTCCTGACTCCTTCATCTTTGGTGCCAGACTCCTGGTAGGCTTGTGGAATGTAAAGTCAATACAATTCTTATGTACCTGGGACACGTTTGTGTTGAGTTGGGGGGCATGTCCGAACAAGATGGGATAACAAACATCACACAGGAATGCTCACACTGGCCTCATGTAAAGTGGGGGGGTAGTGCATGATAAAGAGAAATGTGCTAACATTAAATAAACCAGGATGTGACCTCATTATGACCTCATATTCAATAACAAAGATATACTACGTCTTTGTTTAACTTCACCAAAGTGTATTGCTATTAGATTACACTATCTGATTCTCTCTAGTAATTCACATTACATTACATTATTAACATACATTGTATGTGTAAAGCAATAAAATAGTAATATGTCATTTTTATGTAGGCCAATAGGCGGTTTTAACGTACCAGTCGCTGCAGGTTCATAAAGTCATATCAGAATTGTATGTGATGGTGGTATGCAACAAGTGAAGCACAATATGTGGGCATCCATGTTTTTCCAACTTCCAACAAATGTCACACCATCTTAAATTCACAGAAGCCACCCGTGTTATGTGTTGCATTATAAGGTATAAGTGTTCATCTTTCAAGAAATTCGTCTCTCATACTATTCAGAATGAACAGAACAAAATCTGATAGCTCTGACTACTTCTCAGCCCTCAGACAAGCGTCAAAGCTTCGAGAACTCCAGACCTCCCCTTTCATCTGAGGTGAACTTTCTGACATCACTGCTTAAAACACGAGGGAGCCCAGACAAATGAGAAAAACACATGAACACGAACATCTTTCTCTCGCTCTCTCTCTTTTATTATTGAAAGTTGATACGCTGTGCCACGGTGAAAATATGCCATTACTTTCATTGTTAATCTCTGGCCACAGCATTGGAAAAAGCAATGGACTGATTGCAGATGATCGTTTGCAGTTCCCCAAAAATGTGTTTGCTTGTTAACTATGAACTAAGTGGTGGCAGATTGGCTCTAGAAGAAGAGGCAGAAGGAATATGTTTTTTCTTCTGTGTTTTGTTAAGACACACAGACACAAGTTAGTTACTTTGGGTGGGTCATGTATCGTATCTTTTTTTCTCTGAAGAAAATCACAAAGAAGTATGTGGATATGGAAAGATAAGGCTTTCTTTTCTGGGCCTCTTGAATTTATAATAAATATCCATTAAACATATCTGATATAAAAATAACATTGGCACTAAATTGGCACCTGTATATTTCCAAAATACAGATCAAGTCTTCACATGTACAGTATATTAGAAAAGAAAGATGAAAGAACAACACTAAGGAAACTTATACTATATAATTGTCATTTAATATACACCCGATATCGCCCTAAAATATCAATAAACAAGCTGTGGACGATGAGCTGTGGAAAGGTCTGGAAAGGTACAGAAAAGTACTCTGCAGTGAGCCACAAATCTTTTGCGTTCTTAAAGCTGTAAATCTCCCTTGTTCTCATCAGCCTTATACTTCAGCACTGACAAAGTATGTCATTTTCCTCCCATCTGATTGGGTTGAAGTTGCTGAATCATTGATGATCCCAGAACTCTTATTGAGTTCATAACTCCTCAATATGCGACCTCATCCAATATTGCTGCCAAGTCACAGATGCATTGATTGCTCTCTGCTGAACTTGGTAATGCTGAGATCACCAGGGAATTGTGGAGGACGTGGAAAAAAGGTTTAAAATAAAAAGATGTATGCGTTCATGCAAGGTGTATGAGTGATTAAAATGAGAGAACCCTATTGGAATATACTGTCAGTGTCAGATGTGAGTAATCCATTATTGGACGCTAGTGTCCTGTAAAATATTGAATGGTATATACAAAAATCTAAAAAGATCTAAATGCAAAGGCGCTGGAAGTTAGAATTAACAAGAATCTTATAAGCACTGGTAAGGGGGAAGGGAGGCACACAGCGAAGGCATCTACAGGTTTCCTGTGTGCTGGAGTGTCCCTAAAGGCAGGCCTGCTATTTTCCCATCACTAATTCACACACTCACCTTTCGCCATTATGCATGTCAGTTAAGTACGATGAAGTGCTTTCTCCAACGCCAGTGAATGCCTAATCTCACTCATCACCTCTGATCAAAGCTGTGGTAGGTTAACTTCATCGTGTGTCGGTTTGGCAGTCGGCATTAACCAGTTACTGTACCAGTACATTTGCCAAATCTAATTGTACCAATTTCCTTCAGTTTCCACTTTGTTCAAGGCACAGCTGTTGTTTTATGGAGGGAAGTGTAGAAGTGATAAGCATCTCCTGTAGCTTCCACCAGCATTGAACCCAACCCCCGAGACCCTCACCACCACCATCTGTTTACCGGGGCTTGGGGTATTCTGTTTTCATGGTAACCCTCCTCCCCAAAAGCACTAGGTCTTCTATTGTGTCCTCCACGTGCTGTCTGTTTGGTTGGTTCTCCAATCCACAAAGTCCATGCTACACTATTGAGGACATATATAGGTACCCTTCCCCCATGTAAAAGAAGGTGACTTAACAAAAGCACACCCATCCCCCTTCAAGCCCCTGCCTGGTCAATCTCCCAACCCCCATCCGAAGGACTTTCTCAGCTAGGTGTGAAATTTAGGAAGTAGCACATATTTGTGACGTTGAAGTTTAAAAGAAAACTGTAGTT
The DNA here is from genome assembly GCA_027564635.1 of Typhlichthys eigenmanni. Taxonomy (NCBI): domain Eukaryota; kingdom Metazoa; phylum Chordata; class Actinopteri; order Percopsiformes; family Amblyopsidae; genus Typhlichthys; species Typhlichthys eigenmanni. The sequence continues at coordinate 7,011 of JAODUK010013501.1, read as the reverse complement.
TACATCTGAAAACGTGTCATCTATTTCAGCAAGGGTTAACCAACTTGACTTGTATTTACCAGGAGAGATAAGCCATTTTATCAATCATATTTAAATTGTTCCATACAACTTTTCAATATAAAATAGACATATAAAACAAAGATGATATCTCCAAATCTGTGTTATTCATTTACATTTTTGAATTGCTCAATTAGGTTACTTAATACAGACCACCTTTTTCATTAGAAAAACTGTCTTGTTTTTCTGTTGCACTGGAATATTTGCAGTTTGCAGTCCTGTCAAACTGCAAATTGTATATGTGTTATTGTTTTGTAATATAATTGCATGGCAATATAATATTGAATCTTGAACTGTTTTTCTTAATCGATTATTATTAAGGGTTATAGTGTTTTTACAGATTCAAATCTGTAAATTTGCATATAGTCCAGGAAGCAACACAGATGGGAATCGTTAAATCTGGGCAGAACTTAACCCTGCAGTGCTTTCATGAAACAACATTGTGGCCTATAACTATACTAAAGCTATATTGAAGCCAATAACTGTGGTATTGTGGGATATTTGCCATACAAAATGCAGGTGCAACTAATAAAACATTATGAAACATAATAACGAAAGTACTTTGTTAACTCATAATACTGCTTCCAAGTTTACAGAGGCTATACTATCAAGTAAAGCATACCTTGAAATAACTACGTATATCATTGCTGGTCATTCATATTGGAGTGTGGCCCGGTGAACCTACAAAGACTAGCCATCTTTAGGGTGTGTTAGGAAGTCAACTGCCACAAGAATGTAAGTGGAAAAAAAGGAAACAACAAGAATTTAAGGCAGGAATCTTCTCTGCTAAGATCATTATTTATCCACAAGAACATTTAGAATGTTGGGTTTCATATGGGTGTGAAACAAGAAACAATTTGAGCTTTTTAGCTTTTATCTTTGTGAGACATGAGACAGTGTAACACATTTGAATATTTTTAGGCGTTTTTGACAAAAAAGCTGACTACAGCGTCCTGAAGAGGAAACGTGATGACACTCCTATCAGAACTTGCACAAGCTTTAAGAGACAGCCCAGTTGTAGGATGCCTTTTTGTGTGGTTGAGAGGAAGCCAAACAACACGAGGATGATTCATCATAGGTTGGGATAGACTCCAAGCGGTCATCTTGAGCAAAGTCTTTTAAACTAAGTAAAGAGGTGCTTGGGAGATTAGCAACTGCAACACGTTTGACTCATTAACAAAAGTTTCTTTTACAATTATATTACTATTATGTCCTATGCCAACTTTTCTGGGCACTTACCATATGTCTTACCATCATAGGCATATGCACAGGCATGTACAGTTTTCGTTTTTTGTTAGGCTTTCCATGAAATTGGGATGTAGGTCTAAGTACATATTTTGGACTCCATTGTGAAACCTTTTGGATTCACAAGAAAATAGACTTTATGTTAGGTTGCACAAGCTGTCTATATATAACCTGTTACACTCTACTGGTATTTTTGGGGTCATTATTTGTTTGCTGTATACATTTTCATTATTAGGTCAACCTTTGGTAAATATTATACAAATACGAGGAAATATAGAAGGAATATAATGAAACAGCCTTGATTAATAAATTAGCTTTTGTCCCAAAACTCTGTTGTGTGCAGAATCGTTGTCCCTATACTGGACGATGGGGTATGAAATGTGGTTTAACAGGGGGCACCCCACATTAAATGAATGAATGAAAGCCTGCTTGGGGCTTACAATGGACCCTCCCTTGTGGCTATGAAGGGGGAGGGCATTGAATTCCTTGCTTGACCTTCTGTTTGCAGTAGATTTTTAACAATATGTTCAGCCTATGTGCAGTTTTTTAGATGCTAAATCAGAAAGATTACACAATTCACAGCCAGACCTTGGAGTCCTGCACAATGTATGATATAAAGAGAGCTGTGCTTGCAACGTAATGGAAGAAACACTGACTGAACTGCAATTCAGCGAATCCTGCATCCAGCAAAAATGTCATTCAGTTGATTGATGGATCCAAACTGTATACCTGTAATATTGCATCTATGTATACTGAACAGAGGTCATTTAAAGGTAATATTTTAATATTTAATATTTTAATTCAATACACATTTTGTCAAATTCAGTGAATCTCCTCGTCTCCTGGTCTGTTGAGTGTGTGTGTGCTGTAAAAGCGTCCAGTGTTCCTATATACAGCTGTCTCTGTAAATAGGAAAACAATTAAAGTCGTATGGACAGCACCACATTATTCCAGCATTGGCAAAGCATGTGAGAGGCAGATGAGTCCAAAAATATTCTCTGGGGACAATAAGCCTATAGGTAAATCCTGCAGACCAGAGCTGCGTTGTGCTATTATATGTATCTGTTTTGATGTTGATGTTGTTCTCCAGCATTGCTTATATTTCACCTTTAAACATCTTGGAAAATGCATCTTTAGCATATTAGGAATTGAAACTACTTTCTATTACTCAGCATTCAAGCAACTGTATATTATTCTGAGTGTTATAAAAGTGAGTATGATTCACTTGATGACTGTGGCCATGCATTTTATGAACCCAATAAGACCCTGTTTAGACTGTGCAGGGATACTGATCATCAGAAAATAGCTCCTGGTGTTTCCCATAAATATTTTACAGAATATGTGTAAGAGTGTGACCTATAGTCTATTTTATAATATAGACATAATTGTAAAAAACATGCACAGTAAGCTCAGGATGGTTTGTCTGGTCTACTCAGGGTCTAGCCATACTGTATCAGACAACACTGTAACACACCGATAACAATATGCTGTAAGCTGCAAATAAATGGCCAATGAGTCATAAAATATGTGTTCTTTTTCTTTTGCTTCCGGAATAATACTATTGCCAAAAAAAGTTTAGAGGACAGGTTTCAAATAGCAACAACTTCCGAACATTAACTTCTGCAGGAAGACCAGGTCCTGGCTACTCTCTCATCAACCTAGGCTATATCAACAAAGTGCATTCATACGGTAGCCAATTTTTCTCTAAAAACAATAGCAGGGTAAGTAAAGGGACATGGGTGTCATCAGAAAACAAAACAAATATGTGGCCTTATGGCCTGTGTCTTTTAGCCTATGGTAGATCAAATGTCTGCAAGGTAAAACGGTAGCCTATTTCATATGTTTAAGCTATTGAGTCATGGCATACTAGGCCTACTGTAGTTAGCTTCGTTGGAATCGACATTTAATTGTCAAAGAAGTGAAATAAAATGTGTACCTACAATTTAATTATGTCTGTTTCTTCTCGCCACTTCAGTCTTTAATGCATGTGCAGAAGTTGGCTAAGGATTTATAGGCTATGCAGTGCAGATCTGCAGAGGAAAAAACGAAAAAGTTCTGAATGCAAAGAAACGTATTAATCGGAGAATAGTGATTACATCAGAAAAAGAGGGAATGTTTGAGCTATTGGTTTGCTCCTGCGCAGATAGGGGGTGGGGTACCCAGAACTGGGAGGAGAGAAGAGGGGGTTGGTGTATTCTTTGTCTTCACCCCGCATTTACTACTCCGACTTGGAGACAGCGCAACCTGTACGGGCTGACAAAGCGACTGCGTTTGAACAAACGGGAACGATCTTTAAAAGAAAAAAGGGCAGCCGTGTGAAAAGTGAATAAAGTTAAAGGTAAGAAAGCCAACTCAATAGAGAACCAGGCATCCCGGGGCAGCGTTAGCTTTGCTAATCTCAGTGTATACGTATACGTGTGTGCTTTCAAAAGCAGTTCCGTGTGTTATACCGCGTATCCTTAAATAATGATTACGTTTAACTTAAACTGTTAATTAATAATCAACTAGTTCATTAATGTTGGCTTACGAGAATGTTGTAGTTTAGGCAATGGACATGTTTGCGCTCCCCTGCCATGCTTCTTCTGTGTCAATCTTTGCTAACCGCAGATAATTAAAGCACGCCAATTTAAGTCTATGTTTCAGTAGAAATAATCATGAGACGATACATTTACTGGGACTAGATTCATTTTGATAACTGCAAACGAGTAGGCTAGTAGGCCATTGGTTTATTGTCTCTCCCTTGATTTTTTTGGGATAGAGGAACAACTGAGTCCCTCCTTGTAGACCACAGTTACCGGTAGGCTATATTATGAAATAATAACTGTTACTCTCTTCTTGTAGTGATCTCAAAAATGAAAAGCTCTTGGACCTCCTATGTCTCTGAGATTCGGTACATAACTTTCTACTCATGAGTATGGTGGAATTCACCGCAGCTGCATAGGGTACCGTAGTTGTTTTCATTGTTATTTCACCAGCACACCGAGCTTGATAATATAGCGCGCCGTCTAATTAGGCAATTCTTTGCATCTGTTGAAGTTGAATTCGCCTGCACGTTATATCTTTGGGGGACGTTTAGCGATAACACGATTGAAACAATGAATTTGTGTAACGATTTGATATATTTTACAGTCGCCGACAAATTCAGAGCTTCAATTCCATCAATGGTCCCCTCTGTCTTTGACTTGGACATTGTAGTCGTGGCTATAGGTCGTGGCTATTTTCCCTCGGCCTAGGGCCCTCCAGGCTAAGTAAGGGCTTGGGATGGATAAACGGTAATGCGTCTCCCAGATGTCATCACAAAGCTGCTCTGTTCTGCAGGATTTACCTAGGTTAACTGGCCCCAGAGATTCTTTACAGGCTCAGCATTACTGAATTCCTGAAATGATTTATTTAATTTACAGAGGAGAAGGCATCATACCCATACCATGAAGGATAGTTAGTTTAAATAGTAGTGGGGAATGAAAAAAGTGAGCTTTTGGATCTGCAATCAAGTAGTGAACTGTCACTTCGAAGCGCCAATGTTTTCTTGTCCCCAAAACCTGTGAGGTATGCAAGTCGTTAAATGTTGTGGTTTGAAGTGGCAGGTGGTGTAGAACAATGAGCAGCTCTGCTAAAGTTTACCAGAAAAGACAAGGCAACAGAGCTAACTATACAAATTGGCTCTAAGGGTTTGTTGACTTGCCCATCTCACTCTAATCAAGAAAGTGATTTCCCTTGTAAGTCCATCCTAATAAGCTAAATGCACAGAGCCCGATTGCAGCAGTGTGGTACGCCATACATCAGGGATGGTTTGCTGATAATGCAACAGCTGTGTTCACATTTCCACATCAATCCATTGGCATCTTGGACCTGCAGTCAGCACAATATCCTGCTGTTTGGCCTCAACTACTCCAGTTATTATGTGTCTTGCTTAAGACAAGATAGTTGTTGCATGAGGCAGGCTACACTTTAGGAACTTTCCTACTCATGTCTTATAACCATGACCAACTTTAAATTAGTCAAGTGCCTGCAGTGTCTCAGAACTCTGTTATTTCTTTGCATTCATACGATTATTTTTTTTTGTGTTCTGCGACTTACAATAACAGTAGTTATGCTACATCGAAATATTTATAATTCTGCTATGGAAATGTGGGGAAAACCCAGCCTGATACACACTCTAGGCAAAATGCATTGACAGAAGCAAGCAATTTTTTAAAGCCTTCTCATTATATTTATTGTTGTTTTTAAGTAGGTTGACCTCTCACTACATGTGGCCTGTGTACGAGGCAAACTAACAGATTTATGTGGTGGGAAATTAGTACTCAAAAGTGAATAAAGGTTTGCTCACAGAGGGGTGTTAAACCACAGCAGTTCCTTTCTGGCTGTTGAGTCTCTCACTTTGTCAAGTAATTCTCCTGGCCAGCTGACTCAGATTATTACGTGTGGATGGCCAGCAGTTTAACGTGACTCGTGGCTGATGTGGTTAAGACGTCACGATGCATGTGGCAGGATTATTTAGTTTACGTTGACGTTTGGCACACAAGCCGACTAGAACATGGTTTTAGGTATTTTGCTGACGTTTCACAATATAAATCATTGAGGGCTCTGCTCCACCTTGTGGCTGCCGGTTGAAATTGTTAAACCGATGTCTGTGCTCCATTGGTATAGAAATTCAATAGCCACCCCACATAATTCGCAACAGCTGTGGGCCAATACACACTCGCTCGCATTATCTTTATAACACCAGAAGTGGATTTCTGAATAGACTTTCTTTTTGGGTGATTTTTCTGAAGAATCCAGATGTAAAATAGCCTATTTGTGGTGTCCCAACCAGACACACCATCTCCCTATCACTAGGGGTAGTATGGAGAGGAACTTCTCCAGACCTGGAGATCAGCAGCTGGAGAAAGAGGCAGAGGGGTTGGGTGGTGGTGAGCAGCTGTGAAGGATTATTGAGGGTCATCTGCATTGTGGACCGTGACCTATCTGGTTCACTAGCCTGGAATGGCCATTGACAATCTAACAGTTTGCAGACAGATTGCCTCTGTATCACCGCTAACCCATTGTGTCTCTCCCTCTACTCCTGTCTCTTTGTCTTGTAGAATGTCATTTGAACTCCTGCCCCATTAAATAACACTCAAAGTTACCATATGGTCCCGTCCCCCATTCTCTTTGTTATAGGTGAAGTCAGGGCTGCTACAACTGGGTCAAAACAAAAGTACCTCTCCCTTCAATGACATAGGGTGCTACCTCAGGAACTCCGCCCCACACACTGGAAACACATTGTCAAAGCTAAGATAGTGTGGTGCGGTCTGCACGTGTGTTCCCATTTGCATACCCAGGGCTGTGCAGAAACTCCAGGGCTGCAATCGAATAAGAAAGAAATTTAAGTCCTTTCCTAACCATCTTTCCTTGACCTCGAGTGAAGACGTCATCGGGTCAAGGAAAGGTGAAGTAGAATTCATAAGGAATTAGAGGCAAGAGAATCCGACTGCACTTTAAATTATTGCTGTACCAAACTATTCTTTTTTTTTTTTGTCGATTAATCTATCGATTCTTTTTTGATTAATCGGATAACTACATTATTGATGATATAGAAATCCAGTCGATGCCATAGGGTGCTCCCTCAGAATCTGTGTCACCCACATTGGTAACAGTGTTGTGCGGCCTGCACCGCTTTGTGTTCCTTATTACAAAGCCAGGGCAGTGTAGAAACACTAGATTATAGTT